>JASANC010004052.1:0-65013 GCA_030248135.1 Theristus sp. LFF4_11
TATCATCATCTCCAGCTGCACTCCATTTTTACTTCAAGATTCATGAGAATTTTTTACTCTCTATGTTCTGTACAAAGTCCTGATCATCATCATTCTCATGCAATGAAAACAATCGACCACTTAGATTTGGCTGTTGCTGCTGTTTGCCATCTATTATCTTTCTTATTAAGAGTCGCTGTCCCAGAAATTCGAACCTCCAGCGAAACGAAAAAAAATTTGTTTCAAATTGAATCGCCGCCGCCAGATAGTTGTTAGTTATGATAAAAAAATAACACACACAAAGTTTCAGCTCTCAACTCCTAGTCTACGCGTGACAGCGGGCTTCCTGTCTGTTAAGGGAGGCCTAATAGGGACGCACGCAAACTAGGAGTTTTGGTTGACTGCTTTGTTCTCCACACCACGTGCACCAAAAACATTCATCGAGCACTCATTTTGTAGCTACGGACTCAGAGAATACGTGATTCAATTTTCGTGCAAAAATATTCACGTACACGAATTATATGAGCAATTGAAACATTGCTTTGTGGAGAAAAAAGTCAAAAAAATGCATGTCTGCTGAATTGTGTGCCCTCTCATTGCCAAACAACGCTTCACATCCGTTAGCTTTTTCTTGTGCGTAACCCACATGAACTGTAGTTTATCCGACGCACAACAAATCACCCGGAAATAGTGGGCCAAGTTTGCTAGGGGCACCTTTAGAGCAGGTCAAAGGGTGAAAAAAGTCAAAAAATGCATGTCTGCTGAATTGTGTGCTCTCTCATTGCCAAACAACGCTTCACATCCGTTAGCTTTTTCTTGTGCGTAACCCACATGAACTGTAGTTTATCCGACGCACAACAAATCACCCGGAAATAGTGGGCCAAGTTTGCTAGGGGCACCTTTAGAGTAGGTCAAAGCGTGAAAAAAGTCAAAAAATGCATGTCTGCTGAATTGTGTGCCCTCTCATTGCCAAACAACGCTTCACATCCGTTAGCTTTTTCTTGTGCGTAACCCACATGAACTGTAGTTTATCCGAAACACAACAAATCACCCGGAAATAATGGGCCAAGTTTGCTAGGGGCACCTTTAGAGCAGGTCAAAGGGTGAAAAAAGTCAAAAAATGCATGTCTGCTGAATTGTGTGCTCTCTCATTGCCAAACAACGCTTCACATCCGTTAGCTTTTTCTTGTGCGTAACCCACAGGAACTGTAGTTTATCCGACGCACAACAAATCACCCGGAAATAGTGGGCAAAGTTTGCTAGGGGCACCTTTAGAGCAGGTCAAAGGATGAAAAAAGTCAAAAAATGCATGTCTGCTGAATTGTGTGCCCTCTCATTGCCAAACAACGCTTCACATCCGTTAGCTTTTTCTTGTGCGTAACCCACATGAACTGTAGTTTATCCGAAACACAACAAATCACCCGGAAATAATGGGCCAAGTTTGCTAGGGGCACCTTTAGAGCAGGTCAAAGGATGAAAAAAAGTCAAAAAATGCATGTCTGCTGAATTGTGTGCCCTCTCATTGCCAAACAACGCTTCACATCCGTTAGCTTTTTCTTGTGCGTAACCCACATGAACTGTAGTTTATTCGAAACACAACAAATCACCCGGAAATAGTGGTCCAAGTTTGCTAGGGGCACCTTTAGAGCAGGTCAAAGGATTAAAAAAGTCAAAAAATGCATGTCTGCTGAATTGTGTGCCCTCTCATTGCCAAACAACGCTTCACATCCGTTAGCTTTTTCTTGTGCGTAACCCACAGGAACTGTAGTTTATCCGACGCACAACAAATCACTCGGGAATAGTGGGCAAAGTTTGCTGGGCGCACCTTTAGAGCAGGTCAAAAGGTGAAAAAAGTCAAAAAATGCATGTCTGCTGATTTGTGTGCCCTCTCATTGCCAAACAACGCTTCACATCCGTTAGCTTTTTCTTGTGCGTAACCCAAAGGAACTGTAGTTTATCCGAAACACAACAAATCACCCGGAAATAGTGGGCAAAGTTTGCTAGGGACACCTTTAGAGCAGGTCAAAAGGTGAAAAAAGTCAAAAAATGCATGTCTGCTGAATTGTGTGCCCTCTAATTGGCAAACGACAGTTCCTGTGGGTTACGCACAAGAAAAAGCAAACGGATGTGAAGCGTTGTTTGGCAATGAGAGAGCACACAATTCAGCAGACATGCATTTTTTGACTTTTTTCACCTTTTGATCTGCTCTAAAGGTGTCCCTAGCAAACTTTGTTCACTATTTCCGGGTGATTTGTTGTGGTTCGGATAAACTACAGTTCCTGTGGGTTACGCACAAGAAAAAGCTAACGGATGTGAAGCGTTGTTTGGCAATGAGAGGGCACACAATTCAGCAGACATGCATTTTTTTGACTTTTTTCACCCTTCGACCTGCTCTAAAGGTGCCCCTAGCAAACTTGGCCCACTATTTCCGGGTGATTTGTTGTGTTTCGGATAAACTACAGTTCATGTGGGTTACGCACAAGAAAAAGCTAACGGATGTGAAGCGTTGTTTGGCAATGAGAGTGCACACAATTCAGCAGACATGCATTTTTTGACTTTTTTCATCCTTTGACCTGCTCTAAAGGTGCCCCTAGCAAACTTTGCCCACTATTTCCGGGTGATTTGTTGTGCGTCGGATAAACTACAGTTTATGTGGGTTACGCACAAGAAAAAGCTAACGGATGTGAAGCGTTGTTTGGCAATGAGAGGGCACACAATTCAGCAGACATGCATTTTTTTACTTTTTTCACCCTTTGACCTGCTCTAAAGGTGCCCCTAGCAAACTTTGCCCACTATTTCCGGGTGATTTGTTGTGTTTCGGATAAACTACAGTTCATGTGGGTTACGCACAAGAAAAAGCTAACGGATGTGAAGCGTTGTTTGGCAATGAGAGGGCACACAATTCAGCAGACATGCATTTTTTTGACTTTTTTCACCCTTCGACCTGCTCTAAAGGTGCCCCTAGCAAACTTGGCCCACTATTTCCGGGTGATTTGTTGTGTTTCGGATAAACTACAGTTTATGTGGGTTACGCACAAGAAAAAGCTAACGGATGTGAAGCGTTGTTTGGCAATGAGAGGGCACACAATTCAGCAGACATGCATTTTTGACTTTTTTCATCCTTTGACCTGCTCTAAAGGTGACCCTAGCAAACGTTGCCCACTATTTCCGGGTGATTTGTTGTGCGTCGGATAAACTACAGTTCCTGTGGGTTACGCACAAGAAAAAGCTAACGGATGTGAAGCGTTGTTTGGCAATGAGAGAGCACACAATTCAGCAGACATGCATTTTTTGACTTTTTTCACCCTTTGACCTGCTCTAAAGGTGCCCCTAGCAAACTTGGCCCACTATTTCCGGGTGATTTGTTGTGTTTCGGATAAACTACAGTTCATGTGGGTTACGCACAAGAAAAAGCTAACGGATGTGAAGCGTTGTTTGGCAATGAGAGGGCACACAATTTTTTTGTTGTTGTTGTTGTTGTGATTTTTAGGCGATGTTTTTAGCCAGGGCTAACCCAGAGAAGCGTACAGAACGCCATTGAGTAGGGCGCCCATCGAGTTTTCTCTGTCATTAAGTGCCTATACACCCCTCGGCGGGGCTCGATCCCCCGAGCGCACAGACTGTAGTCTAACGCACTACCACCAGGCCACGAGGGTGACAATTCAGCAGACATGCATTTTTTGACTTTTTTTCACCCTTTGACCTGCTCTGAAGGTGCCCCTAGCAAACTTGGCCCACTATTTCCGGGTGATTTGTTGTGCGTCGGATAAACTACAGTTCATGTGGGTTACGCACAAGAAAAAGCTAACGGATGTGAAGCGTTGTTTGGCAATGAGAGGGCACACAATTCAGCAGACATGCATTTTTTTGACTTTTTTCTCCACAAAGCAATGTTTCAATTGCTCATATAATTCGTGTGCGTGAATATTTTTGCACGAAAATTGAATCACGTATTCTCTGAGTCCGTAGCTACAAAATGAGTGCTCGATGAGTGTTTTTGGTGCACGTGGTGTGGATAACAAAGCAGTCAACCAAAACTCCTAGTTTGCGTGCGTCCCTATTAGTCCTCCCTTAACAGACAGGAAGCCCGCTGTCACGCGTAGACTAGGAGTTGAGAGCTGAAACTTTGTGTGTGTTATTTTTTTATCATAACTAACAACTATCTGGCGGCGGCGATTCAATTTGAAACAATTTTTTTTTCGTTTCGCATGGGTCCTTTGAGAAGTTCGACTTTCTGGGAGAGCGACTCTTAAAAAGATTTCTTATTAATCAATATGCGTTTGCACGCAAAGATAGAGAAAATTTTTCATGGCTGTGCGGCAATTTGAAATCACCGAAACTTGCCGTATTCTGTCGGCAGATTCGTGCAAAAAATTCGGGAAAAAGCTAATCAGAATCTTTCCTCACTAAATAATTTTATTTTATATCGTATTCGAACTACGTTCGGGTGCGTTCGGGTGCGACACATCTTTTCAGCTGTGCGGCTTTTCCACACATCATTCAACATTACTCCGCCTCCTTTACACGGAAAAGATAGAACTTCAATCGAATTACAATTATCTAAAAATGCGGGAGACGCATATAAAAGGAGGAATATGGCCTTGTGTAAGCAGTGAAAGACTTGGTTCGACAACGCTTTTCAAGTCTCTGATGTGGTACACACGGATACAAGTACATAAGAGCCATATTTTTGCGCCGTTTATTTATGATTTCGGTTGCACATGGCAACCCTCGTACTTTGTATTGTAGACAAATGAAACTTTCACATTTGCCTTTTTCTAGCATTTAGCGACCTCTAAAACCACTAAAATAACGATCAGACTTTAGATCGCTGACACTGGTTTGTCCAGGACAAATTGTATCGCAGAAGCATTGCGGAACGCAAGGTCTCCTGTGGCAATGACTCACGGGAGACGGTTTATCCTGTCACACTAGTTGAAGTTGACACTGGTAAAAAGGGTGAAAATCAAGGGAAGACAACACTTTTTGTCACTGGTGCTGTGTGTAGGTGTACACAGCGGTGCGTACGTTAGCAACAACGAACAACTTGTCACAATCGTTTGCAGCTCTGGTTTTTCGGTTTGTGCGTTAGATTTACAGTTGTGCGCTCATGGCGTGATTTTAGATTGCACCGCCGAGGACAGGTCAAAAATGTAGGCATTTAATGACAGAGAAAACTCAATGGGCGCCCTACTCAATGGCGTTCTGTACGCTTCTCTGGGTTAGCCCTGGCTAAAAACATCGCCTAAAAATTCCAACATTTTGCAATTCTTGATGTTTCTGTTTTTGCACAGAATTTACAGAATTTCGCACATGGTGTGATTTTAGACTAAACTGAAGAGGACAATTGAAAAATAACTTCAAAGTTTTTACGCTTTTCAGCAATCGGTGGGGGGCGTGCTTCAAAAAAACAACAAACGCGGCGCAAAAATATAACTCTTATGTACTTGTATCCGTGTGTACCACATCAGAGACTTGAAAAGCGTTGTCGAGCCAAGTCTTTCACTGCTTACACAAGGCCATATTCCTCGTTTTATATGCGTCTCCCGCTTTTTTAGATAATTTTAGTTTATCGCTAGTGTAGAGTTGCCACGGTAGGCCTTTTTTGGTCACGGTACGGTTTACGGTTTGAGACGCAATTTTTTTCACGGTTTCGGTACGGTACGGTAAATTGAAAAGCTCAACGGTACGGTTTTCGGTACGGTTTGAAAAATTTTAAAATCGCACGGTACGGTTTCGGTACGGTTACCGTGGATTTTGAATTTACACGGGCGGTAAACCGTATTTTTACGGTTTGAAAATTAAAAAGTTTTAAAATGCACTGTGCTTCACTTTTTGTTTCTCTCTGTGCTATTTTGTTGTGTTGTATGTCGCCGTTCTCGTTCAGTCAGACAAGCAATGGAAGCGGCAGTGGGACAAAAACAAAACACAAACTTACACCATCTACCTACACCATAGCAAGAGTACAGGAAGACCCAACCGAAACCTAAATCTACCACATCACAAGGTGGACCAGCACAGCACCAGAGTCAGACCAGCTGAACCAACCCTGCGCTGCGTAAGGTGTGAAATCAAGATAATAAAGAAACAAATTGCATAGTGAATGGAGTTCAGTTGATGTGTGGACGCGGCGGGTGTGATTTTACGAATACGGAGATACGATCTGCCTGCGCTGCGTGCAATAATAATAAACGATTTTGAATTTACGCCATTGCAACAAGCTACATTATTAATCGCCAAAGGGTTTGCTTTGCTCAACCAACATTACAGAACAGAGACAGTGAGCTCAGCTCGACTCACACATTTAACGGTGAACGGTGACGGTCCACCACTGCTCCACTCAGCACATACATTTATTTTTATTCATCATATGCCACATACATATTCCTTTTCCTTTTCCTGGAAATGAAACCGATTCGTTGTCGTACTGTTCGTTGTGGTAGCGGTGGTGAGCTGAGTCCTGAGAGCGAGGCGACAAAACAGCATTGACTGTGGAAAATCATATGTTCATTAGTGAAACGCTAGTCAGCTGGCAGGCACCACGGCTGTTGTTGCGGGACGCGGGTGGCTAGCTGAAAGATTCAGTTACCTTCAACGTTCTTTTTTGTAGTAATACTATGCACACCCTTTGTTTTCGTTTTCAGATCAGAAAATGTTGTTTTCAACCACCATTTTTAGGCAGTTTGCCCAGTCAGGATTTCATCAAAAAGACGTTATGAAATTATGGTTTTTCAACTTGAGCCCTTTCGCATGACGCCAACAAAAGAAACAAAAGTAAACAAGCGTAAACAACAGTTTTTGTAATAATTTAATCTCGAGAACCCGCTCGATTTTTTAGTGCTTTTCAAACGTTTCAAATGTTTGTTTCAAGCTTTTCGATTAGGTGTCAATTCTATGTCAAAGATGATTCTTTTATAACTCTGTTTCGCTAATTTTGCAATCGTTGACAATTTTTTTAAACTATTTGAATTTGCTGCCCCCGTTTGTTCTCGGTTAGTTAAGTTAAACTTGGTTAAAGTGAAGTCGTTCCCGTTAGACTTTTTCTGCGTGACATAAACTTGTTTAAACGTGACTTGATTGTTTGACAACTTCATTTTTCAAAGTCGCTAAGTTTGACCCGAAGAGGCCCCTTTATTTTTTTATTTTACAGAACTGGCCGGGAATCGATACCCGTTTATTTGCACAATCCCATTTGTGTTTTTTATGCCCGCTTTTGCACAAAAATGTTTTTTAAACAATATTATTTCAGTTTCTACTGTTTAAAAATTGCAAATTTGTGTTCACCAAAATTTTGCTTTTTGAAAGTCACAGAATTTTAGTTAAAATCTTGTAAAAACTGCTGTTTGTTTAGTGTTCTCACAGTCACAATCGATCTTCATGACCTGTTTTATTGTCATTAATTATTAATTAGCGCGTGTTTTATTTTAGTTTTTTAGTATACACCAAAAAAACTAAAAAAAGTAATGTGAAAGCCGTTGATTTTTACAACGGCACAAAAAAACAAATAAATTTTTTATGTATCCGTGGGACATGCAACCTATATGATACCTACCAACTAAAAATCAAACGCACGCCACGCCACACACAGCGCACGCACACAAAAAAAGCTTGGTCAAACCGTCAATTTTGGAAAAAATACGACGGTTTCGGTACGGTTTGCCAAAATTTTGCCGCGGTACGGTCAACGGTACGGTAATTGTATTTTGATGACGGTACGGTTTTCGGTACGGTTTGGAAATTTTAAAATCACACGGTACGGTCACGGTACGGTACGGTAAAACCGTACCGCCCGTATTTTTACGGTTTTTACGGTTACCGTGGCAACTATACGCTGGTGCTCAAAATGTAACGGCATAATAAAAAAAGCATATCCGCATAGATGTGTTTGCCTGTTTATAAATCTTTTGAATTTTTCAAGTACACCGCTGTATTCGCTGCAGTATACGCCAAATTATGGGAGGGAGGTTCATACCAGTTTTTTTTGAACTGAAGAATAAAGTTGTCATTAAAATTAAAATCATAAAGACGCATGAAACTCAATTTCAATGTCAGTAGCGGAAAAACGCATTACATTTTATCACACGTGTGGTACGATTTGTGGCAAAATTTGTAGCAACGTTTTCTCGAGTGCCACAAAAAGTTGTTTTTTACCTCTGAAAATAAACAGCAACAAGGATAAAAAAAGTATACGCATAATAAATATGTAGTGAACGTGCGGTTATCATATGAACTTTTAATAAAACCGGTTTTCGCACAAAAAAACTATTGCTGAAAAACGATCTATTCAAAGTAAAAGACATTTTGTGTCAACACGTTATTTTTGCTAACTCGTGTTTTTTAAATGCATCAACAGTTAGGTTTCTGTCTGTTGTGTTTTATTGCTTCTGGTGTGAGTGAATTTTTGAAAATGTGAAAATCAACGCCTTCCCAAACTTCCCAAAACAAATTCCCAAACAAAAACAAATCTAAGCTGTAACTGAATGAATGACAGTGAAAAAATATATTAATAGTCATATCAATGGTAATAGATCAATAGTCCTATTAGCAACATCAGTAGATCAGGTGTACTTGTTTCTCTCATAAAAACCTTGCGTGTGTGTGTTATTTATTTATTTATTTATTTATTTTTAATTGTCCTATTCCACCTATCTTCCACCTCTGTCATTTTCATGAACATCTGAACACGTATGTGTGACGATCTTTTTTTCACGATGTTGTGAAAAGAGATCCAAAACAGGCTCATACCGTATTACCCCCATTAAACCCCCCCCACCATTAATCCCCCCCCACCAATAAACCCCCACCCCCCCGACCAGTTTCCGAATAATCCCCCCACAAATAATCCCCCATGGGGATTATTGGAGACCTGTTTGAAACACATACCCAGCGAATTCAGTGGCTGGTTGCAGTGAAAATGATGAAATTGTGCTACCAAAGGCCCCAAATGGGTGAGTAGTAATTTCATTACAAAAGGCTGTTATAGGTAAAAGGAAATTTCTATGTAGAGTAGAAGTTTCCGTAACTTTCTTGCCTGCCATGCAATGTATTTTTGCCATTTTTCAACAAACCCCCACCCCTAGAATTTTTTTTGTAAATAAACCCCCCCCCCACCAATAATCCCCCCCCCCCACCAATAAACCCCCACCCCTAAAAGTCGCTGACGTATTAATCCCCCATGGGGGTTTATTGGGGGTAATACGGTATTGCTGGTTGGCATTATAAAAAACACAGTTTTCCATAACACCAGCACATTAGCAACAGAAAAATTCATTGACCAGTTGAATGTGTGCGCGAACGAAAAAAGCTGAAGCAGATTAAAAAATCGCCCCACTAAAACTTCTCAAGTGTCGCTTTTGGAAAAACATGTCTAGCCAAACTTTGTATTGAATTGTTTGTCGGCAGCTTTTTGCCACCATTTATGAATTTACATTTTATGATACAAACATGGTGTACAGCTGCAAGGCACCATTTGGTTGCGGTATTTTCCGATAGTTTCGTCTCAACACGAAATTCAATCTACTGTTTATGGGTAAACGATCGCTATGACGATCATCGGTGAGTTTTGTGAATGAGAAATTTGCCGTTTCATTCGTAACAGTCTTTTCCAGTTGGAACAATAATGTGACAAAATCTACAGATGTGGATACAGATACAGATACTGTGGATAAATAAGCACAACAAGCAAAGAAATAGCCCAAACAAATGTGTTGCCGGTTGATTTCGCTGGACACGGCGCAGAAAAAAGTGGTTCATCGATCGAATGTGTTTTCTTTATCAAGAGAAAAAAAACTGTCTGGTTTGGAAACATTTATGACGTGCGGTGCAAGTGAAACACACGCTTTGCTGTCAGCTGATAAAACAGTCTTAACTGGCTCATCTGCTGCGCTATGTTGATTTTTTTTTGAATTCCAAAAGCAAAAAGACTAAATGTGCACTGTGTTGACAACAGAATTATAACGCTGCACTGTCAAACAAGCACACAGGCACAATGTGTGCTGCTGTAATATTACCGTAAAGTCTTGCATATACGGCCTCTCCCATTTACCGTATTACCCCCAATAAACCCCCATGGGGGATTAATACGTCAGCGACTTTTAGGGGTGGGGGTTTATTGGTGGGGGGGGGGGGGATTATTGGTGGGGGGGGGGGTTTATTATACAAAAATTTCTAGGGGTGGGGTTTTGTTGAAAAATGGCAAAAATACCTTGCATGGCAGGCAAGAAAGTTGCAGAAACTTCTACTTTTCACAGAGATTTCCTTTTGTAACAGCCTTTTGTAATGAAATTACCATTAACTCATCCATTTGGGGCCTTTGGTAGCACAATTTCACTAATGTCACTGCATTCAGCCACTGAATTCGCTGGGTATGTGTTTCAAACAGGTTTCCAATTAACCCCCATGGGGGATTATTTGTGGGGGGGGGGATTATTTGGAAACTGGTCGGGGGGGTGGGGGTTTATTGGTGGGGGGGGATTAATGGTGGGGGGGGTTTAATGGGGGTAATACGGTATAAGCCCCCCGAAACAGGGGGCGGAGTGTACTATGTCGGAAAACAAAAAAAATCAAATTTTTGAATTTTCAAAACCTTATCCCCGTTTATAAAATTGGACTTGTTGCTATTTTTTGCTGCAGAGGGCGGAAACCGTTGCAGACGTTTTTTAGAGTTTAATGAATGCTAATAGGCATGCAATCTTTTTTTAACCAAAAAAGTGTTGGAAGACGTGTGCTAGAACTTTATTTTGAATTTCAGGGATGTCGTCGTCTCGTTTATCATGGTCACATTCACAAAAAAACGGAAAATTTAAATGAACGAATGAAAATTATTTGAACAGCACACTACACTGTATCATTGTCAGCACTGGAAAAAGAGAAACACGAGACGGTGCGTTTGGCGTCAACACGTGGGGCAGTGAAGGATTCACGGTGGATCGACAGCTGAAACGGTACAATTAAAGATCAAAATTCTGCCCTGTCAAGATCAGGACAGAAAACAGGGATGAAGAACGACAAACTCTTCAATAATCTTTCAATTCTACACTCCTTTTTATAAGACCTCCTCTGCTTACAAAGACGTCCCACAAAATTCTATTTTTTTCAAAATTTGCAATTTCTCGGTTATATGGAGATTTCGTTAAATGTAAAACTTTACGGTATTGTATATACCGTATACCTAATGTTTGATTCTGATTGATTGTCAGTGTCACTATACCACAAGAAAGTGTCCGTCCGCACGCGCACGGATGTAACCGCAAGAAACAAATATATTTTTGTTAACCTTTTTTCATAAAACTCCGAAAATCGCCAAGCGGGGATCGCTTCCATCAGATTTTCTAACCATTGGGCGTTCCGTGATTTATGCTTGCTTAGACTTGACATTTCTTGGAGAAATTCATTCGTTTGTTGAGTTAAATTTTCAATTTCAAACTTTTTTCGTTGGTTGCGCTGTTTTTCAGAAGAGCGTGTCTCTTGTCAGACTGTTTCAACTTCAATTCATCGTCATATGGATGTATACTGGAAGGACAGAGGTTTTTTTCGTTTGTTAATCATATTACGCGACAAAATTTTTCAGCTGCACCAAAAAACCTGTATGATTATTTATATTGCTGTTTAACAACCTGACTATACACATGAATGCGACCCAATCTGCACATAAGAGTAGCATGTTTTTCAATAAAGCAGGTAAAGTGGTCCGTTGGGCTGGTTTGCTGACTGAAAGGTGGAAAAATTCAGAGCACAACAGAACTTTTTTTGTGATAAACATGAGCGCTACACAAATGCGTGGTGTAAGCCTAGTTTTCTGAGTTGTACATTTATTTGGTAAATATTGTTGCACTGGTGAAAAAAATTCTTATTCAGAAAAAAGCTGTATGTATTTCTGATGCTTACAATTTGAGATTCTTTTTTTTCTTTCCTTCATTTGCGCCACGAAAGATGCACACGGCTGTTTATGAATGTTGTTTTTTTGCTGAAAAAAATATGCAGCTGGTCTGGAAATTTGTCACGACAGGTTTCAGTGTGCTTGTAAATTGGTTATTAGAGTGTCTGAAGTTGTAGTTTGGTCCATAGTTTCGTAGTTTCTGCTAGTTTGTTCGTGTATTTCAACGTTCAATCATTTCATGCAGCGATTTTGTCGCGGCAATAAATTGATGAATATGTGAGAGAGCATTTAAGAGCATTCAGAATCTTTTTCTGCGTGTTTTTACTTGTTTTCTATGTTCCACGCCTTTTACTCTGCAGTTTAAAAATATTCCATTATTTGGGTCATCAGTGTCTGAAAATCAGCAGGAAAAAAACGATTTTGCCCACATGATAAAAATGTTTCTGGTTCTTTCAAACTTTTACACATCGAAGATAAGATCAATAACGGTGTTTAACTTTTTTCCTTTACACTTATTCATTTACCAATCGCAGAATAAGAACTAAAAAACTCTCAACATGCAAAAATCACAACAACAGCGGTATGCCATTCTTGGTGCCTTTCTTTAAAGGCGCATTCATGAAGCAGTATTTAGTGACGCGTAGCTGGGTGTTAAAACATAGCTGCGCGGTCACTAAATACTGCTTCATGAATGCGCCTTAAGTAAATGTCTTGCCTTTCTCGGTAGCACTTTAACGTCATGGTTTTCTTAGGCCCAATCAAAAAATTTCGGCACAACATAAATTACAGGGTATGTCAACAACGCCGACAGGCCCGCGAAGGCGTTTTTCGTTATTATTTCTCAATGTCGCGATGTGTGAACCCGATGTGCCTTCTAACATGTCGACACACCCTGTAATATTCCTAAATAGCACCGTGAACGGCAATAATAGTGGCACCGAGACAGGCACAGGGCACGAATGGTGTCACCAAGAATGGCACAATTTTCACCATACATGTGTTGTGTGTTTCTCAAAATTTGCGAGCCTCTCGAATCTTTCTCGTTTTCTTTCAGGTCTTTAAAACCGCCTCCTTGGGTACATAACCGCTGTAATAAAGCCAGATAAATTCAGAAATAATAACTGCTACCGCATCCTCGCCACGATCATGACACGTTTGTGAGAATCAATCAAGGTTTGTAACTTTTTGTTGTTTTTCAAACCAAAAGTTTCAACGCTGGCTGCAAACCCTACTCTGCAAGAGAAGAAACAAATATGCAAGTCGTTGAGTATAAGCTAATCGGTGTTTTCCCATGCACTTAGTTTTTTTGTTTTTCTTCCCAGAAAAGATATCCCACAACCGGCATATCCCAAAATATCCTTCTCCGTCCTTCACATTTTTTTCGCACGCAGTGTAAAATGCGTGCAAAATGCATGAAAATATGCATACATATTGCGACACGTCCAATGAAACGATGTAATGTATGCAAGGCGCAAGTGTCATGCCACTGCACGTGCCATCATGCGTTCCATCCACCTTACCGTCGCACGGATACTACAGTATAGTACATGATCTTTGCTGATGCAAGTGATTACCAAAAAAAGTTCAACTTCTATTGCACATTTATGCTGCCTATGCATATCTATGCCTATGCGGTAGCTAGCTATGCACAACTTTTCCAGCATACGCTGTAACATACAATTTTATCTCAATCCTCCCAGCTGCGTTATATGTTCAACGTGTGTGTGCGTGTGACACGTGGCAATGGGTGCCTGCTTTGAAAATCAATAATGTTTGATAATCATAATAAATAGCATATCGACCTTATAACAGATAACGAAATATACGGTACCTAGTGACATGTGCGAGACCGTGCAGACAACCTGGACATGGAGCACGCTTTGTTTCAACACAAAAACAGTTACACAAAGTTTCAGTCCACAACTGTTTGTAATTCATAAATTATAATCAATCAGCTGACTGCTTGGTGATCACATGATGCATGCGTAGGACAGACTCCACCTCCTCCACAGCAATGTCTGCACAGGAAGCCTGTACATCACATGACCACCAACCAATCATCTGATTGCCTATAATTTAGAGTTCGACTGTAGAATGTAACACAATCTCAGAATTCAATAGGGACACTCAGAAACTGTTCACCCCAACGGAACGGTGAGAAACACGCAACTGTGAGATTTTCGCCGCAAACCGCAAAACTTGAAAAACAAACCGCATGCTGGAAAAATGTATATTTGAACAACCTAACCGAAGGCCAGCGGCAGCGGCGTTTTCTGCATTTTTTTCTCTGGTTTTGCCCTGTTCAGCATTGCTATCAGCTGACTGCGAGCGCACACAGCTGACTAGACGCAGCCGCACAATGGAGCGCGCGGGTCTGTGGAGCGCACATATACAAGCGGACAACGACGGCGTGGCCAGGCCTCTTGTCGTGTGTTGATGTGTGTGTGTGCGTTGTTTCGGACTGGCTGAATGGTGCTAAATGCCATGGTTGTTCTGCAGACGTTTACTGCTGAATTAATTAAGTCTATCGGATATTTTCTTTATTCTTTTCGTTTTCCGGTTTTCATGCAGCGATCGAAAAAGGTTTCATAAATTGCGCGCGGCAATTCAAATTTGCACAGCCGTTGCATCGAAGATTCGGATTTTCTCTTTGCTTCAGTTGTGCGGGTTAGCTCTGTGATTCCAACGTCTCGCATGTGCTCTGTATTCTCCGAAACAAAGTGACAGGTTTACACAAACATACTTTACGCACTCTCTTGACTTGGAGCTTTCATTCCCCCGCGACGGTCCGTTCCATGAAGGCTTCCATATACACAAAGACTCGGGAAAATTGGAAAATCGATTTTTGCCGCTTAGATGGCGCCGGGCGTCGCTAAGGGCATGTATGGATACCGTTGTCAAAAACACACACACGCGCACATGACACACATCGCATTATTGTTATATGTATGTGTTTTCCTGGTGGGCGGTACCAAAGCCGAGTGCTGCGCCGGTTTGTTGCAACGCGGTAAGTCTATCACAGCTTGCAGATCACCACAGCTTGTCAACCACTCGTTGGTCGGCGGAAAATCGCGACGTGTTGTTGTTGTTTTTTGTCGTTGTGAAAGCGCAACTTCATCTTCTAACACATCGGCGTCTCGTCTCTCTATTTTCATTAATCCAGGTTACTTGAAACCGTGAAACCGGAGCAAAATCACAAAAAGACGCACGTTTTCTGGAAAAAAAACAACAACTCCGTTTCGATTCAGTGCGTTGCAACAAAACCAAATTGGGAAACGGAACGTTATGTGTCTCGCTCGCGTGTCCCGAGCCCGCGCATCGCATCACATGGCTCTGTCTTGTATAAGCGGACGCTGGTCTATTACGGCTGTCTCCGATTTTGTGCGCACACACGCTCCGCGCCGTGCGTTTTTTCCCATGCCCGCGCGCAGAACTTTGTAAATGCTCTGTCCTAGAAATGCTCAGCGGGTTTATTCATATTCATTGGGTCCTTTTGCTGTTGCTTCATTTCGATTTCTTGCGTGTTTCACAGAGTTAGCTGAAGGTTTATTCATGAAAGGCGTTCCAAAGTTTCCCCAATAATAAGCGATGATGTACGACATTGCAAACAATAGAATTCATAAATACTTCTGAAAGTTTTTCGGGATTTGGATTACGGGTTTTGAATTATTTAGGCGTTATCTCCAAAACAAGACAACGTTTTTGGCTATTTTACACATTTCATTTGCATGGCTGTAGCATTAATCGCAGACACGTGTATATCAAAATTACGGTTTTCGGAAATTTCGTTACAACACGCGAAAACTCAAACAAAAAAATGCGAAAAATTGCGGTGCCGCTTTTGTTTAATAACCTAAATCTTATTTTGCAATCTCAGCCCTCCAACGCAGCCGTTTACAGCAACGTGCCCTTGTGGCGCAGTGGTTAGTTCATGGGGTCAGCAGTAAAGTGCGGAGTTCGAAACCCTCCAGTGGCCGGTACCCAAAATAAAATCGGTTTTCTCATTTCTTTCCTAATCAGATGAAACGTTGCGAAACCAAGGACCTCAAAAATTACATTTCCACGCAGCTTTCATTTCTCAATTCATGAATACAGTATGCGGTTGGGCGTTCTTTCGCAATTGTGTTCAGTGCCTCGGCATATGACGGACACACAGCCAGCACAGCAACGCTGAATTGCACAGCGCAGCGTCCCTGGAAAACAGCTGTTATTCATTGCAACATCGATATTGTTGCAACGCGCCAAGTCAAAATTATTATCGAAACGTTTGCAACGAACTGAACTTTTTTCTTCATTGATTTCTGTGAACACGCTGATATTTCTTTTTTTTCTCCAGGTGGTTTTTCTGCTCTCTGAGCCACCAAAACACCGCTGACGAAAAAACAAGCATTAACAGAATGAGAAGTTTCTCCAACACGACTTACCACGTTGCAACCAATCAACCGTGTTTTTTTCTGAACAGCGTCACAACCACAAGCACGCTAGCGCAATGTGTGTCTGTGTGCATAGGTGTTTCTGCGCGCATCTACATCGCTTGGTCTTGCGCAATTTTTTCTCGTTTTCTCTGCTGTTCCGTGCGCGGGCAAAACGTTCAGTTTTCTCAGTCTGGTTTGTGTGCTCCTCTCATTCTCTTGAATTTTTTTTCAAAAAGCGCTGAAAATGATTGCGTTTTTTGACCATCTCCGCTTCTTGTTGTCTGTCTGTTCCGATTTTGCTTTCAATTTTCTATTTTTCACAATGTTTTTCGAACAAAGTTTAAAGGTTCTAGAAGGGCCTGATAAACAGCTTTCAATGTATTCAATTTTCTGTTTGAGTTCGAAAGTTCAATAATAATCATTTTGAAAACATAGAAAAACTTCAAAAATAATTTACAGAACTGACTTTTGACCTGGTTGAAGTTTTTTTGCCATTCAAATACTGCCAAGTGAACGCACTCGCGTCAGTGTGACGCAATCACAAAGCATAAAGGTGCATTCATGAAGCAGTGTTTAGTGACGCGTAGCTGTGTGTTAAAAAACATAGCTGCGCGGTCACTGAATACTGCTTCATGAATGCCCCTTAAAGAACGCGTTTTTGAAAAAAATGTGTGTGAAAAACCTGCATTCTTTTTTAGTGTAACGCTCTGGACTTCCGGAAACAATCGGAGAGACGTGTGGGCCGCAAGAAAATCGATTCTAACAAAAAAAACAGAGGTCGGAGCGACACAGCACCGCTCAACGTCTGCTTGGCGAGGAACATGGTGAACGCAGACAATAGCAACAGAAGCCAAACAATGCGGTAGCAGCAGCTGATGGCATTTTGGCTGGCTCGAAAAAAAACAAGAAAAAATGTTTGTTAGGAAAAGTAAGTTTTTTGTATTTTGTAAACTTATCATTCAAAGCGCTATTGAACGCGCAACTTTTCTAGTTTTAAAAATTTCTGCTAATTAGATGCTTGCTTGTCGTTCCATTCCTACAGTTTTCAACATTTGGCCTGCTGATGCTTGCTTGTGCGTGGGTAGATTTTTTGGTCTCAGAATTGAGCTATTTGTTGCAGCTTCCCTTATGCTAATCAGGGCAATCAGGCATGAGCAGTTGGTGGTTCTAACTAAATTACAGTAATCAAACGCAGGGTTATTGTATTTTTAAGAGAGTGGGCACATTTGTATACCATCTTTCTCAGTTTTTTCTCAGTTCTCGTGGTTTCGTAAAACTAAAATTACAAAAGTTGTTACCTTGTTTTCTTGTTCATTTCAATCACACTCATAAACATCTGATTGCGTGCCCGGTTGGTTGGTACCGTAAAATGAGCATTATTTTAAGCCAAATCATTGTCTGAAACTGCATTGTATGAGTGTCGCTTGTCAACGTAATCAACCTTTCAAATTGTCGCAAATTGTTTTAATAGATGTCACTGAGAAAAGAAGTTGTGCACAGTTTCACGTAGCGTTGAGCGCAACATTAAAGGCCTATGCTCACATTGTCGGTGGCTAAAACATGATCACACACATACCCGCACGCAATTCACCGCCAATGTTTAAAAAAAAAATCATTTGTACGTGCATTCACCTTTAGCCACCCACCCAGCGATTTCATTGCGACACGACGAATCGATGAATGAACTTATAGCGCAACAGTACGTTGTATATGGAGTTAACTGGAACTGGCGCTAACACAGAACGTATTGCATAGTCCGGTTTCTTTGCCGAACAATTCCATACGCCAGAAGGTGGCTTCAGGTGTATAAGAAGCAAGTGTGTACAAAAAAACGCAGAAAATCTCAACACAGTTTCCCCTCGAATTCCAAATTTGCGCAGGTTTCGGCGCAGCTTGTCTGGTGAAACGATCAGCCAACCAGAACAACAGTGCAGGGCCATCAAAACGCGGCAGTTTATTTTCAGGTTTTCTACATGAAGTGTATCACTGTATACACATGTGTATTCACTTCAGCATCATTTTCATTTTCATAACCAAACATCACTTCACTGGGAATTTTAGTGGCAGCTGCAGCACGGATGGTTATGTTTTTATTGTTCGTGAGAGTTTTATTCTGGTTTTACGTATGTGGTTTACGTTTGAAGTGTGGTCTCGGTTTTTATGTGTGTTTGGTAAACTTCCAAAAAAATGGCTTGTATATGTTTTCCAAACTTTAGTGGTGTCAAAACACCACAGGCCAGGGTCCACGCAATGAATATCCTTTTGATCATTCTCCTAGCAGGGTGCTAAAGTATCGCACATTATATATGAGAACACTTTTCGCATTCGAAATCACGTCACTCACTCTAAAAACGTTCCATTTCTCATCTCGGGCATGACTATTGTGGGTTTATTCAAACGTGTCCGGACTAAAATGACGTCATTTGCTTTAAAGACGCCCGTTTGTCAAAGTACAGGCACTAAAATTTCCAGTTTAGTGGGACTGATGATTCGACATTCACCATTTGTTTACGGGAAGAAATCGGCTAAACGGAAAGGTCTGGTTTGCTGTGAAACGTCAAGCGCATGTTTTGCTGCACATGACGTCATTTCAGTGGGACACGTTTGAAAAAATAGGTCATACACGAGTTCGGACGCTTTTTAGCGTGTGGCCTGGCCACCCAGCATCATGTCGTCTCTGTCCAAACATCGAACGAAACACTCCGGTGCAGTTTTGTCGTCACGCTCATCCAACCAGACAAGCATTTCTTCGGGCTTTATGAAAGCATTTTCGCTCGGCGGTTTAATCGTTCTAACAGACCACCCCATCTAGGGCGGTATAGCTCGTGTACATACAAGGTACATATATCAGCTTAAACTGTCAACATTAAAACCATCATCGTCTTCTGCTCGGTTTTCAAAGCCGAAACGTATGTATGTCTCGCACTTCGTTTCGAGACCAGACACTGCCTGTCACAGATTAGACCGCCTGAAATGTCCTGTCATAACAAGGCAGAAACGTTGCATATGAGCTCAAATGACGTTCGGTTATGTAACGCAAGCTTCCAAAAAATAGTTGCATTTTTTGTTGTCAAAATTGTGGACCCCAAGAAATTACTGTCGGTTATGGTCGGATAATCTAGCAAACTCGAGACAAAAAAAATGCTTTTTATGCAAAAACAGTCAGCATACACTGTCTTTTTTTAGGTGGCACAGTTAGAGTAAGAATCCGGCGCATAAAAACAGTTTCTATGCATAGTTGACCTAAAATTGAGCAGCTAAGAACTGTTTATACTCGGTAAAAAGTGCAATTTTCTTGCTCAATCGCTGTGAAAAACGCAATTCCGGCAACATTTTTTGAAAACACAAGCATTTTTTAGTATACCGCTCATTCTACTTTGACCGGAGATCTCCCATATTGATTGAAAAAAAATTGTGAAAAAAAACATTTTTGCATTCGCGGAAGGCAATATCATGTTTCATAAATACCATATACAGAGTGGGCCAAAAAAAGGTTCCATTTTTAAACTGCTGTCACTGGCTGGTATTTCATTATTATGAGCTGAAATTTTCAGCATTGATAAAACATATGATGCCATTTTTCTGACAAAATTTTTATCTAGTTTGGTCAAGTAGATTCAGTTTTACAGCACAATGTTTAAAAATTCCCAAATTTTCAAAAAAACGGATTTTTAACCAAGAATTTAACAACGAATCATTGCTCATAGACATCCAAATCATCATCAAGGTTTGTCGTCCGGCAGCGGCTGGATGAAATTTTACGCGAAACTGGCAAGTCACTGCAGAAAAACTTTCAGATTGCTCCCACCAGATAGCACACCAGACCCGTTGTTCTGCTGTCCACTTAACCATGACGAAACTGCAGAAAACTGAAACTGAAACACTGTTTTTATTCAAACCGCAGAAAAACTTTTCAAAAGAAACAAATTAACAGACAGAGCAACACAGAAAACAAAAAAATCAACTGAACAATTCTTTCTGTCGCAGTCGCATGGCTGCTCACTCGAGTCCGTTGTGAAACATCAGAATTTCGCTTGAGGTGCTCAAATGCAATTCAATGAGACCTTTCCACTCTGAGCGCATGATTTGAACTATTACGGGTATCCAAAAAGACCAATTTGTCACCTTCGCAACAGTTTCAAAATTGAATCACGCATCTTGATACTAAATTTTTCTTGCACTCATTTCAGTCAATTTGTTGATTTTTCGAGCTTTTTAAAAAATCTGCCACAGTGACCGCTAGGAATTATATATCGGCAAAAAATTTTTGTCAGTAAAATGGCAACGCATGTTTTATCAGTGCTGAAAATTTCAGCTCATAATATTAAAACACCAGCCAGTGACAGCAGTTTGAAAATGGAACCTTTTTTGGCCCACCCTGTACTTGAATGCCTGTGATGTCACGGTAGACGTTCGTGAAA
Source organism: Theristus sp. LFF4_11 (assembly GCA_030248135.1). Classification (NCBI taxonomy): domain Eukaryota; kingdom Metazoa; phylum Nematoda; class Chromadorea; order Monhysterida; family Xyalidae; genus Theristus; species Theristus sp. LFF4_11. The sequence goes on from JASANC010004052.1 coordinate 20,694, forward strand.
AAAAAGCAGAAAAAAACTTCATACCGTAAAATCGCGTTCATATCATGTCCATGTATTATCTTTTCGTGCGAAGGAGGCGGAGTAATGTTGAATGATGTGTGGAAAAGCCGCACAGCTGAAAAGTTGTTTTGCGCCCGAACGCAGTTCGAATACAAAATAAAATAAAATTATATGGGAAAAAATTCTGATCAGTTTTTTTCCTTAATTTCTTGCACAATTCTGCCGTCAGAATACTTTAAGTTTTGCTGATTTCAAATTGCCGCGCAGCCATGAAACATTTTCTCTATCTGTGCGTGCAAACGCATATTGGGTCACGTTTAATAAGAACGATAATATACACTCACACTATAGGAGACGTACACGGGCCTAAAAAACTTTTTTGGACGGGCCTGATTCATATGCAGGAGTTTCGAAAGGCCAGAAAACGATTTTCAGCCTTTATAAATGACCCCTGTTTTCAAGACGAGCCAAAATTTGGAAATCTTACGATTGGGCGCGACTTATAAACGCGATTTTACGGTAGTGAAGAAACCGAAAGCCTCGCAGATGCACTCCAGCTTCTGTGTGTCTCTTCAAGTGTGTCAGCAACAGACGCCGGCGCAGTTTCCGACCACCCAGATTGTCACCTTTTTTCTGTTCTTGCTTTTCTTCTGCCCATTTTGTCTGACGTGTGTGTTTTTTGTGTGCTGTAGAGTACGAAAAACTGGTTTTTCAGGGCTGCGTTCCGTCGAAACGGGGTTTCAAAAGCCACGCTGATTTCACTGGCCTAATTTATATGTGTACGGCTCGATTGGTATCCAACTGATGGACAGGAACGTTCAGTAAACACGTTGCTTTATCGTCTTCTGTGATGTTCTTTTTTCTCAACTGTGTGTTCTTGCGCATTATTAATGCAGAAACTTCGGCAGAAGTGTATACAAACAACTTGGTGATTACAGACGACTTGAGCTGATCGGTAGACTCCTTTGCCAGCAGCCAATTAGCATGATAACTGAAATAATGACTGGTAACTCGCTGTGCAAATTAGTCCATCCTACAGTACACCACAGCCATTATCAAAATGATATCCATTCTGACATTATATGGATAATCAGCTGGATAACTGATCACATTGCAACGCACTATATTGTGCGCACGTACCGTATTACCCCCATTAAACCCCCCCCCCCACCATTAATCCCCCCCACCAATAAACCCCCACCCCCCCGACCAGTTTCCAAATAATCCCCCCCCCACAAATAATCCCCCATGGGGGTTAATTGGAAACCTGTTTGAAACACATACCCAGCGAATTCAGTGGCTGAATGCAGTGACATTGGTGAAATTGTGCTACCAAAGGCCCCAAATGGATGAGTTAATGGTAATTTCATTACAAAAGGCTGTTACAAAAGGAAATCTCTGTGAAAAGTAGAAGTTTCTGCAACTTTCTTGCCTGCCATGCAAGGTATTTTTGCCATTTTTCAACAAAACCCCACCCCTAGAAATTTTTGTATGATAAACCCCCCCCCCACCAATAATCCCCCCCCCCCACCAATAAACCCCCACCCCTAAAAGTCGCTGACGTATTAATCCCCCATGGGGGTTTATTGGAGGTAATACGGTATATATATTATAACAGTACATAGCTAAAAATATGTATGTAGTTTAGCGTTTGCCTGAGCATTTTATGACAGAGCTGTCTGGAACGAGAAACCAAAGCGATAGCAATCCACATCTGGACGTTTTGAACTTTTATACCAACGGCTGTAAATACCATGTACGTGGGTACCATTCAATCGATTTACTGTCATGTGACGGGAAATTGGCTACGATACGATTACGATTCCCCAACACATAGGTTGTACGAAGCAGATTTTCTATACCATACGTACATGCACTACAGTCAGTCAATTCTTATTTTAGTTTGTCAATATCCGTGATTGTAGGGACGTGTTACCATTACAAACTGTCAAGCTCTCTTTTCAAACTCAAACCCTTCTACATTTTCGAGTCATCAATGTTCTGATGATCGGCTTTGTTTTGAAGCAGAACATTTCGACCGGTTTGAATTTTTTCAGAAGCCCATATTTGTGTGCGCAAGTTTCTTCAACAATCGTTAAATTGTTCATTGTTTGAACTGAAACTTAGAATACACAGCACTGACGTGTGGAATCTGCCCAGTCGGCAACAGATCCACAGTAAGCAGGAGATCCGGAGATGCTGAGAACTGAGAAGACGCCAGCAACATATATCGCCTGTTTACAATGAAAAAGCGAACGGAAACACAACACAGCAACAGCAGCAACACGAAACATTTGCGTCGTTCGGCGCCTAAACTCGCACAGCGTCTAAAGGCCCAGAGGCAGCGAGCGTAGCGCGCGCCACACGAACGGACACAGTTTCTATCGATCGATTTTTTTGCTTGCTTGCGTACACGTGTGTGCCTTTCGAGAGAGTCAGCTGACCCGCGCGCGCTCACTGCACTTTTTTTCATGTTTTTCTTGTTTCGTTGCCAAAAAACCGGAGAATCTCCGCGCGAGAGTCACCTGCTGATGCGCTGATTGGTTGATTTTACAGTGCGCGCAAAGCCGCTCCAATAATTGTGAAAGACACATTATTTCAACATGTTTGTCGGCTTTTGAAATTTTTGACGCTCTGTGTGTTCTTTTCAATTTATTCCCATTCAGTCGTTTTACTTCTGCAGCGCTGTTTCGCAAGCGACGCTTAGTAAGACGATTTTCGCTTTTATCAGCAGCCGTGGACCGCCCGTTTGAAACATAAACGACGTGTTTAAATTTTTTTTTGAAAAAAACCACACACACACCATCTTTGATCCCCGCTCTGTCTCTGTTTTGCTATCAGTCAATCAGACGGAATCGACCACCAACCACTCAATTTAGGTTTTTTGTGATTGGACGTTATGTTGTTCCTTTGAAATTGTTGCTCGTTTTTTTATAATGAACCATTTTGCGATGTTTTGTGTGAATTGTCATTGAAATGGTGAACTTTTATATTTTTCCCCAAAATCACAAACGCGCGCGCGATTGGATTTGGAACACCTGCACTTCTTTTTTTTTATTTTGTTTACTTTTAAACATCTATTATTCAGTTTTTGCTGTTTTTTTTCTTTTTGCTTTCTTTTCTATTTGCATGGCTGGGTTCGTTTAGCTGTTGTGGTGGCATTATGGTTTTAATCAGTGTTTATTTCAGCATGAAAAAAAACATTCACTTGAACTTCAGTTTCTACTGTAAATTACGAAAAAACAAAGCGAATTACTGTGCATGCCAGAGCGGAGCATTCTACACCGACATTGGCTAGTATGTGTGCGCATTTCGCATGTCTTTGTGTGACGCGATGGCCTAGTGGTTCAAAGCGGGTTCGCTACCCATCGGCGACACTGAAAATTCCGCTGTGATTTGCGTGATCATGAATGCCAAAACGTGCACTGTAAATGCACCAATCTGGTATGCACAGTGGTTCTGGCTTTCCTGTGTCGTGTCGTGACGTAACGTAACGTGGTGTGGCTCCCTATTTATTCACACTAATATTTATGATTATTATTACTGCAAGAATTGCATGCTGTGTGTGTGTCTGTGCGACTCTGTGGCGTGTTGCACTTTCACATTTCAAACTGTTTAAACCACGACGAGAAGACAAAAACAAGAAAGCAACTTTATATTTGTTGTGTGTGTGCTTTTGTGCCGTGTGGTGCTGCATGCACGTCGCGCGTCACTTTTTTTTTTGTTTGAAAAACGTAGCATGAGCAGTTTGATTAGTACTATAGATACTTTCGAATTAGCCGGCTTCAACACGTAAAAAAAGTCGTGAAAAATTTATATTGATTAAATCGATACAACTCGAAACGGGCTCTAATCGACGAAGTTTATTATCACCAAACCGAATATTGAATTCACAATAATTCTACCAATAAATATTCAAATCCTCAATAATAATCAAAGGGGCCGTTAGCCGTTACTTGGTGGCAGTGTGGTTAGCTGGTTGTGAGCGCCGAGTTTCGCGCGCACCCCTGAAGCTTCAAGTAATTTTACAACAGTTATTTGTTTATTTCAATGCACTCTATTATTCTGCAGATCCATTTTTCCATTTGTTTGTTCAACTGAAAATTAGTGCAAACAAGTGTAATAAGGTTCCTTGAGCACAGGGGTGCGGTGCAAATCGAAACGACAACGGCTAACATCACTGCCGCCAAGTGGCGTGCCAGAAGGCACTCACCATGCCAAGTGGCGTGCCAAAAGGCACTCATTCAGAGTCCACCGAATTCTTGATTTTATTCGAATATTCACGACACGAATAATAAAAATAAATACCTCATGACGTCGATCAAATATCAAAATCTAAATTGGATTCAATGAACGACTGGGTAAGTAATGAATGGTTTTATCTTGCTGTCTTTATTAGTAAACTTGTAGACCGCCCATTGCCTTCAGTATTTTTTTTCGATTTTGCATGGCTGTGTGTGTGCCCAATAATGAGCAAGGGCTGCGCACCGCTGACCATTTTGTGCCAATTGATTTTTGTTCCTTTTGATTTGATGCAGGTGATTTGACTTTATTTTCTCCCTGCGGTTCTTTATTAGCTTATGTTACAATTTTGTGATTTTGTTCATTCGGTGTTTCCAAATCCAATTCACACTAGTTGCGCTTTTGACTTGTCATCTACTCATTGTTCATTTTATGGCTTATGACTTCATACAGTGAAAAAACGTGTTCAAAGAAAACCATCGGTACTATGAGATAATGTAACAACCGTCATTAGATGCGAGCAAATTACATTAAAAACCTAACGAAACAAAGTACATAATTCTAAAAATTATACGTTTCTAGGATCAACAATCGGAACCGGTCGTTTGGTGTTCGTAGAGCAAATGGTATTCCACGTCAAATTCCACGTAATAAATTGTCTTTGATAAACAAGCCGAAATTTCACCACGATGGTACCGTGCCGACAACAGTTTTCAGCAACATCATGCAACAAAAAAGTCTTCTTATCTGCGCTTTACTTTGGCTAAGTTCAATCAACTGAATTTAATCTATACATCAAGTTACTTCGTCCATCAGCTGCACTCAATTTCAAGTTTTTGTTGTTGTTTTTTTCTTAATTTGTCACCATTTGTACCTTTTGTCAAGCACAGAATAATTTCCTGCTCATCCAATGCTCATTTAGAGCATGCATGGTGTTGTTATTTTGTATTTGACAGCCACAATGACCAACCTTATTTAGGATACATTGTTTCTCAAGCAAGAAAGTTTAAAGATTTTTATGCTCTAACCGTGTCACACAGTTCCTTGCAACTGTGAATGCTGTGACGGTGCTTTGAAGTATGCTAAAAAGTGGATGAATTCACTGATAATGTAGTGAATGAATAGATGTTGTGTTGTGTGGTTTTTTTATTTTTTTTTCAAATAATTAATAATTGTTTTTCGATGATAGTCTTCGATAAGGCTTTGCAATGTGACTAGTAATTTCGATGTAGTGGTTTTTTAAATTTTGTTTTCATGCATTTTATCCTTGATTTGCGTTTTGTCTTTTTGCAATATCTATGAAAACTAAAATAGAATAGTTGCTTCTGTAATGCACTTTTTAAAATCTTCATTTTTTACAACAGTTCTGTACGGGTTCTGCGCCGATTTGATAACAAGCTTCCGAGCATTTTGGTCGCATCTGTAGGTTGAAAAAAGTGTTGGTTCGAGCAGAGGAAATAAATGACGACTTATCAAATCAGTGCATTTGTTTGGTTTTTATTACTGCTAACTGTGCTGCCGTTTTACTATGCGCGTTTTGGTCCAAATTTGTTTTAATTCAATCAATTGGATCGTCACGTTCGGGTATTTTTTTGAAAAGGCTATGACAAATTGTCCCCGTTGGCACAATTTTTTGGGCAAGTCATTGTTCACCATACAGTAAAAAGCAAACTTGGTTCACACGGTTCCTAATTTTAAAATATTATTAATTTTTTTGGTTCTGTGACTGCAGTGTGTTTGCAGACGTAGAAAGGAAACTAGTTTCAATCTGTGGCCTAAGTAGCCTAAGTGACCCGGGCTTATTTAGGAGCTTCGGATTGCTTTATCAGTTCTGAATTCCCGAGTCGTGCATGAAACTGTTTACCCAGCTATGCGCGCATTTGAGTCTCGGGCGGGACCAAAATAAAAGATATATTAAACGTGAACGTTTTCAGATTCTTTCGTAAAAAATGTCGCACACTATCAACACAATTGAGAAAAAGGTATTTTAACATATTTTTTTGCTGAACACGCTAAGTTAGCCTGAAATGTGAAAAGTTCGCTTAAACAAACGTGCATATTACACGTTACTTGTATTATTTTTCCGACCAGCAAAACCAGTTCTGATTTTTCGATTCAACGCATCAGTTTTTGGTCAGTCATCAGCAATGTTATGTCTGTGGGCATTGAAATTTTCGTGTTTTGCAATGTTGTATAGCTTGTTCGAAAGCGACGCAAAAAACACATGAAGTATGATCGCTGCTTCATGTAAAAGGACCGATCTCACAAACTTGAGAAAATTTATAGTTTTTTAAGTTTTCACCAGAAATTTAACTTATTTCACTAAAATGTGTATTTCGTTTTGATTTTTTTGCGTGAGTTTAGTCCTTTTGCAATCACTTTGAAAAACTTTTAATATCAAATCCAAATACAAGCACAGGTAGACTGGGCATTGAAACTTGCTTGTCTGATGTGAATATTGTGAAGTTTTGTGCACGGTTTTGTTATACGGGGACGGAAAAGTGCTTTCTCTTGTAGCACTATTGACGTAAAAAATGGCCATATTTGAACGGGCCCATGCTGTGTGTTTGTTGTGCGTCCTGTCATCAAAAACTGGTATTTAGTTTTTTTTTGCTAAGAGCTGATTGAAAAGACACATGGTGATAGGAATTTAGGGGCCGTTTCACGAAACCCGAAAATGACGGTAAAAAAACCAGTGACCCAAAGAAAAACCAAAACATTTTTGGGCCAAAACACTAGCGGCATAGAGCGCGACTGCCAGAAACAAAAAAAAACGTCGGAGACGCGACCTATTCTATCCGAGCTACAGGGTGTGCGCAGAAGAATGTCTGTTTTTTGGTTTGTTCGATAATGATCCGTTGCACTTCACATCTGTGTTGTTTGTGGGTGCGGATTTGAGCGACCGGTGTTTCTTTTGCAGCGTACCTTGTGTTAGCTGGTTACGGATTTGTGCAATGTGTCGTCGTTTGTGTTATGACTGCCAGGGACGGTCTGAAGTTTCGAGTAAAAGTTGCCCGACTCTCTAACGGAACAATTGCCGCACTAAAATGGCTCTGATGAAAACGCGAGGTCAACTTTTTCTGCGAAAGGTTCGGCATTCCCCCCAATGTCGTATACAACTCGTTTGTCCTGTGTGGAGAGATAAAAACCAGCTCGATCACTGCGTTGGTGTACAGAACTATTACACATTTCAATTAAAAACAATTCAAATTATATTTTGTCAACTTTCTTCGACAGAACTTCACCATCACCAGAGTAATTTGTTTTGCATTTGTTGTAAACCTATAAGTTTGCGGTCGACTACCTGCTGTAATGCTTTTTTTACATTTGTATCTAGATACATGTATAGATACATACATTGTACCACACTCAATTTGTTTCATTGGTTTTTTTTTGAATAGCTTCTTTTTGTTTTTATACTGAATGTTCCGAACTATAGGAACGGTCTTCTATCATACATGTTTCACGTTGAAGCGAATTTTATAGGAACTTATTAATTTTTATCTGATGATTTTTCGCTTTAGTGTGGTTAGTTGCTCTGTAAGGCTTAGACCGTCGGCTAGATATTGTTGAAAGTACAGTAGAACGTACATTTGTATGTACATGCAGCTTGTTTCAAGTAATTTTTTCACTTCTTTTAAATGAACTTTCTGAAGTTTATGTGAATGTTTTGTTCAATGGTTTTTTTAACAATTGTTCTTGTAGTAAATAGACTCAGTTCAGAAATGAATCGCTAGATTTGTTTTGTGTGCATTTGTCATGTTGCGATTAAGAACAGTAGTAGATTTAAAAATGTTTTATCTTTTGTGTCTTCATTCTAAAGTAATACGTCCAAGCTTTTGCGAGTGAGTACTGTAAGCAATGAAAACTGTACATTTACCAAGGCAACCATTCAAATATGATTGGACGCAATAAAATTTATTGATCAAAATGCGCAATAAACAGGAGGGTTAGATCAGAATTTTACTGAAAAAAAGTTTTACTGAAATTGCTGTTGATGAGCTTACAATATACCTGACAACTGTAGTCAGTGATGAACAATCCGCTACTGTCGATATGCACTTGGTTGCTAACTTGTTAACAAAACCAAAATAGATAAACTGCAACTGTGAAATTTTTATCGAAATGAAAAACCCACAACTGGAAAAAACTCACAAATCGATAATGAGCAGCAGTAGACAGACGCATCTCAGATGAACATGAACGATTTTGATTTCACAAAATCTTGCGTTTCACAGCGTTGTTCTGCATAACACGGTTAAAAATTTTAAAAACTTAAAATTTTTACACATCAATGGCAAACAACTGAATTTGGCAGACGGAAAATGAGTGGAAATCAAAATTTAAATGAGTTACAAGATCGTGTCGAGAACGATAAGGTACATAAATGTAACCAGCCACTGGCATATTCTAGAGTCCGTGTTTATACACTACCTGCAGCTTTCTCAACTTACATTGTACAGCGTCTTACTTACTACTTACTACTTAATACTTACTTACAAATTGAATGCGTCTACCTGGCGAAACCGCAAACAGCGAACTTCTTGTATTGCATACACTCGCAAAACACCGGGTCCCTTGTGGCTTTATAGCCCGGGATGGTTGATTTTGTGAGATCCTGCTTTATAGGTTCGCTGATGTTTTACGCAGACTATAAGATCTGTCTGTGGTAAAACAGCTTCGGCAATTCTGCCTGGTGTCCGTCGCACTGACGAGCCAGGGGGCACCGCGGTATGCGTCTACCTGGCGAAACCGCAAACAGCGAACTTCTTGTATTACAGTACTATTGTGTTGATCATTGATGTTTAACGTAGTTCATCTATTCTTTTACTAAAGCTCAACATGTTCAACATCAGTGGTGATTTTTATATGGTTACATTTATCTATGCATTTTGACTGATTCCGGTGACACTTCTTCTCTCGATAACCAAATAAACACTTCGGAACGTTGGTTTATAGGTTGTTGACACGCTACGTTTATTGTCGCGTGTCGCCTCAGTAACAGGGCGACTGCGCGACATTAGTTTCGGCGCTCGTTCGCTCGAACTGGGCGCCTGGGCGACATTGGCGAAGCACCGTCAGTTTTACGCAATAATAACATTTACTCGTTGAGTACGGTTTAGCCGTAACGTTTTAGCTTTACTTGTGTTTAGTCGCCCGTCTCGTAATCAAACCGGGTAATCAATTGTAAAACAAAGATAACAATTCTAACAAAGTAATCTGAACGTTTTATTCATACTAGTCACGAATCGTATAACAGCCATGAGTGACAGACACCGAAATCCGCATGATGTGAAGTTGTCCCCGCCTCTGAGTTACAAAGACAAGGAGGCTGGCGGCCCTCTTATGCGGTGCAGATGCTTGACTGCAAGCGGCCAGCCCGGAGGAGCAGTCCGCGGAGCGTGGACGCCCGATCAGGACACTGGTGGCCGAGCACCTGCCTCACAATATGTTTGTTTAAACCGGCCACTTTTCTTGCAGAATATAGGAGCAAGCGGAACTTTTTGAATTACTGTAACAACAACAAATGTATCAGGGGTTGCTAAAAAATCAAACGTCCGATTTCAGGCTAAATAGGGTATGCTTTCTTGCAACTCCGTTTCCGTTTTCTCTTTTTTCGCGTGTGCTCTTGGAAAAAAATGACAGGTTTAAACAAAAATACTGAATGTACCTCGGCAGCAGGGAGGAGGAACATTCATTGTTTCTGACTGTTTTAAATGATAAATATACATTGTATATAGTAAAAAGTTGGACAGAATTAACAGAGTTATTATTACATCAATTGCTTAGCTAGCCCCAAGCCAACCACTGAACAAAACTTCAACAAAAAGTTGGACAGACCAAACACACACAGCATCAAGTGCCATGACAAAATGCTGTTTGTTTCACAGCGCAATTTACAGAGGTTCACTACCATGCTGTCAAAGCCTCCACGAACACAAATCAGAGTGCAATCCACTGGTTAGAGATGGCAAAAATTCCAGTGGACAGCAAGGAACGTCCACCGCAGACGCAAACCGTGCGTGCACGGTGTTTTTCACAACAAAAACATTCACGCTAAAAACAAACAGGAGGAGCAGGAGAGGATTCAATTCGACTGGTGGAAGTTTTCTTGTGTGTGCTCTCGAATCTTATAAAGCCAGTGAAGAATGCGTGCACAAGAGCGAGAGCAGCACGGGCTGTGACGGACGGCGGATGACAGTGGGTCAAAATATTCCAAAATATGTTGACCCAAAAATGACCCACCCTGCCATATTTGGACCTACCCCCGAAAACTCAGTGTATGGAGATAGCTGAAAAGGGAAGCGTTTTATACGAGCGCTGTGCTTGACGTTCTCGGGGACAAAGTTGTTTGCAGTTTGAACGACCATGCCATTGCACGGTTTTCGTCATTATATTTTCGGTTGGTGATTTCAAGTGTTCAAGGCTGTCGTTCAAGGTATTGTCCGCGAGCACACGCTCCTTTCGGGTGTCACGAATCGCTCCGAGTTTGCCAGATGACCCGTTCAGCTTATACAAATCGTTTTTCTCAGTCATGAAATCTTGGCATTGGCGGCGATAGTTTCGTTAGTGGTCGTCCCACTTTTCTGTCGTCTGCACGACCCCACGAAACATTGATTGTATGGAATGCAATGCACAAAAATCTGTGGGGACGAGAGGGACCGAAGACAGGACGCAGCGGTGTGGCGTATTCAAAATTACTCCAATAAATGACCTGACTCTTGGAGATACATCAGGTTCTTGATCAGGGATGAGAAGGTTGTTCTGATCAGAACAGTTTCGAATTTTTGAACTGCATATCCGGAGCCAATCAGCTGGCTTTCTTTCTCTTTCACAAATCTGTATTTGTCTGCGTTTTTCATCTTGTCTCTTGCACAGCAATCGTATCCAAAACGTTCCCTAATGGTTACCCACAGTCGAACTCCAAATTGTAGGAATATCAGCGTGCGTCGTGTGTTGGTGATCACGTGATCAAGGCTTCTGTGCAGAAATTGCTGCGGGGGCGGAGTGTGGCTTGCATAGAAAGCATGCATCACGTGATCACCAACCAATCAGCTGATTCCCTATAATTTACAGTTCGACTGTACAAAACTGATTTTTTTCGTCTGCAAACTATTGTGGGTTTATGCAAACGTGTCGGGACTAAAATGACGTCATATGCTTTAAAAACGCCCGTTTGTCAAAGTACAGGCACTAAAATGTCAGTTTGGTGTGACTGATTCGACATTCACCATTTGTTTACGGGAAGAAATTGGCTAAACGGAAAGTCTGGTTTGCTGTAAACGGCAAGCGCATGTTTGACGGCACATGACGTCATTTCAGTGGGTCACGTTTAAAAAAATAGGTCATACATATGTAACGCGCATGAGAAGAACAAAAAGCTGAAGCAGATGCCTCAACTGTTGAATAGACACTGATGCGATGGATTTTGAAAAATTGTGAAAATTTTCACAGCTTTTTTGAAAACTTTTGTTGCTTTCATGTCATTGTGATCGTTTCGCTCACCGCCGGTTAGCAGGCTTGCTAGTTGGTCCCCAACTGTTCTCAAACGAAAATGAGCGTAAAAAATTCCGGCAGAAGTGTGTAAACTGACCGAAAAAACTGGTTGTAAAAACATCGGCTATTCAATATTATTAGTGTTTCAATATTCGCGAGAGAAAAAACGAAATAAAACCAAGCAGAACTAAACATTGGAATGACGTGTGACTCACCCAATCGGCATGCGTGCGTCGGCGGTGTCGAAGTGGTCGGCCGATCGACCGGTGGCACTTTTTTTGTGTCGCCTAGATCTGGAGCAAACATAAAATGGGCAAATCAGTTCTTTTTCACCTTTTGCTGTTTTGCGTTGCGACCCGCGCGTCACACACGATACTGCAACACAATGATTTATGTACAAATATTGCGCATCTTCTGACATATCGGAGTTTATGTTCGAATAGTTTTTGTGCGTCGAAGCGAAACGAAAAAAAGTTCTGTCATAAGCGCGGTTACGGTAGAATTCTTGTCTTTTCATTGTGAATATGACGCGAATTCGTGTTTTGGGTTTGGAACTTTTTAGTGTCTTCATGGACTCAAATTGTTTTTGACGCTTCATCATTGCAGCACATGTAAAGGGAATAATTTTCGCACCTCAGAAGATCACACGTAAAATGTACGTAATTTTTACTACCCATCATCAGCGCACTCAAATTCAATTACAGCCAATCAGCACATTTTCATCGAAAAAGATTTGACCTCGTTTTTTCAGGATATTTAGATTATTATTGGCGTTGAAAATGCAAAATGGAAAACATTTTTTGCGCAGAAATAGTAAGTAATGCAAAACTGTGACTCATCATGCACTCGATATATTTATCTTCTATTTTGTTAAAATTATAAAAAACCAATACAAACAAAGTGACAGGTGAAAAAATATTCTCATTACTGGTTTATCCGACAACTTCCAAAGACGTTGTTTATGTTTGGTAATTCTGATTAGTTTGAATGGTTTTTGTCGCGTTGCCACTTTTGTTCAACGCAACTTACTGTGTTATCTTTTCTTCAAGACCTGCGACTCAATGCAGTTGTGGACGCGAAAGGATTTTATGTTTCAATCTTTATGTGGTAATTCAGAATAGCCTAAGTGACCCGGCCTTATTCAAGGGACTCGGATCCTTTTGCCAATTTTGAATTCCCGCGTCATATATGAAACTGTTTATCTATTTATGCGCGCATTGAGTCTCCGGACCAAAATAAAAGATCATTCACAATTGTGAGAAATTCTGTAGGAAAAGAGAAAATTGTATTTTTTAAGTCCTTGAGTCTTTGTATGGGAATACAATTCTGCACACCCCAACCAAGAATCACTTTTGTCAATCACACTTTTGAAGGTGATGACTAATCTAAAAATGTAGATCACCATACGTACCCTTCGTTGTAAAGGGTTTTCAACAGCAAAAGAAATTCAATGGCTTTTCCGCAACTGAACAGAAGTTCTTTTTTTCAAGATACTATCAGTTCAAAAGGAATGTTGGTACATTAGTTTCATTCACATTTTCGCTCTCATTGGCCACTTGAAAAATTGTGCGGGCGTTTTTTCTGTCACGCTGATTGGCTGCAATGAGCCAATTCTACTCAGATTTTCGAGTTTTTTTTCAAAATGTTCAATCTTAAATTTTTTACTATTTTTAGTCAAGTTGATTGAATGTAATTGTTGAAGAGCCTCGTAAATTTGATCCTGTTAACGCATCGTTTCTGAATTCTTTCTAATTTCTGAACCCCCATGGCGAAGCGAAGTCCCGGTTAACCCCACGGACGTTTATTTATCACCAGAAAAAAACACTTAGCGTGTTGCGACATTTTTCTGCATATTTACGATTTACAAACGTTTACAATGTGAAAGTTTTTTGTCTGGGCGTATTTCGTTCAACTTGAGCGGTTTTCAATCGTATCCTCTGTAAAATGCACAAAAAAGTACTTTGCACTTCGCGCAACCATCCCACGCGCTTTTTTCTGAATTTACGTCACAAACGCCAGATTACGGTATTTGCATGTATGGGTGATTTTTTGAATAAAATTCGCTTGACGAATCGAATGATTGCTTTCTGACTGAACTACAGTAGTTTTTGAGCAAATTTTCAAGCAACTATTTATTAATAGAGGCTAAGAAAAAACTTTGATATCATGAGCTGAGCTGAGATATCAGATCATTTCAACCGGCCACAAAAAAACTTGTTGTTTACGCTTGGTTAATGCGTTTTCATTGCTTTTTTTCTAGTCGGGCTTGACGAATTTAACCGGATCTCATTCATCAGCCAATCAGTGTGATGGCTCGTACGGATTTTTTAGAATTTTCAGTTTCTGTGCAGTTTGTTCAGTGAATCTGCAGTCACGAACCGCAAATTGAACTGAAATAATGTGTGCGCTTCTGCAAACCAATCGTAAACTAATGAGCGACAAGTTTTTTCAGGACGCCAGCACCAGACAAAGTCGCCGAGTTCACGTGCACAGTAAAAAAAATTTGAATATTTTTATTGAAGAATTACCCAACACATAGTCTATTTCTCTCGTGCCGCATGATATTATTGTGGCAAGTTTTAAAACGTTAATTTTTGTCGCATTGGCAAGCTGGCATTGTCGCAATGGCAAGATGGCATTGTCGCATTGGCAAGTTGGCATTGTCGCAATGGCAAGTTGGCATTGTCGCATTGGCAAGTTGGCATTGTCGCATTGGCAAGTTGGCATTGTCGCATTGGCAAGTTGGCATTGTCGCATTGGCAACTTGTCATTGTCGCATTGGCAAGTTGGCATTGTCGCATTGGCAAGTTGGCATTGTCGCATTGGCAAGTTGGCATTGTCGCATTGGCAAGCTGACATTGTCGATGACACAGTATCATGGGCATACAGTATCATCGCATGGTCGTGCTGAAGACATACGGTCAGTTCAAACGCTTTGGGCTCGTTTTTGATGTTTTATTTTGCCAAGTAGGGGGAGACGAAAGTGGCATCACCAACCAGCACTTCGCGAGATTTACTGAAAAAAAGTCGGACTACTGGGCACATGTACGTGATGGAAAAAACGCCAAAGTCCATTCCAGAAACCCTTCCAAAAGTTACACAAGTCATTTCTTGCACACTTTCTTGCTTGATTGACTAAATACCGTCCCTTGCATGTTTTACTCATTATTCGTCATCACCAACATGCACGCACGTCATTTCATTTCCATTTCACGCTCAAGGTTGCTATATAAAAAATGCCAAATACGAACAGCTGCTTATTACTCACTTTATTTGTGCAAACATGTACGATTTTCGTTGTTATTATTACTCATCGGGTACAATTTTTTTATTAGTTTTACTGGTATAAACTCTGCCGATTCGTCATCATTGCGGAGAATTTCAGAAAATTTCGAAAATTGTGAGAATGTATTGCGCAGCCTGAGTCGCACTCGCTGCTGTCTCTACGGCCACGCCCTGAGCGCAAATTTTGACAAAGCAAAATAAGGTCGCGTGAGGATTCTTGTGAGATTTATTAGTGTTGTTGAAATCGACAATGATGAAAGACGAAAAAACTGTTCATGACACTCTGAGCGGTGAGCAATACAATTACCGCATGTAAGGTGCATGTGCATATAAGGTCTCCTTTTGTAAATTTGAAAATCAAATTTTTTTGAAAAAAGTAGAAGTTTGTGTGACAACCTAATAAGTGGGAGGAGGTCTTTTAAAGCAAAGAAAGTCCGGCCTCAAATGAACGGTGGGATTTCGACCAAATCAAAATTTTGAATTTTTTTGGTTTCCCGCCGTGTGACACTCCACCCACTTATAGGTGGGAGGAACCTTATAAGCAGGACTTTACGGCAATCGTAATGGCATGCGCAAATGTCCCGCCGCGTGTCCTTGCATCCCGCATCGTGTTCTCTACCACGGGAAAGTTTATTTCGCCGAATGCCGAGTAACTGAAAAGGCGTTCATGAAACAGTATTTAGTGACCGCGTAGCTATGTTTCAACACAGTTATGCTTCGCTAAATACTGCTTCATGAATGCCGCTTAACCGGAACAGGACACGACGCGGGACACGCGTTCTCGGGCATTTTTTTTCAGCGTGTACGTGCGTTTGAAAGTGCGTATGATTTCCACAGAGCTTTGGCTGGCTTCGCTGTTCAGAAACCATACGGTGATTTTTGTGCGCATTATTCTGAATGTTTTACTCAAAACAAAAAGGAACTTTTCACGCCACGAAACCCTGTTAAGGTCCGTCGCACATGGAGACGCGCCAAAAGTCATGCCATTCATACAATGCGTACACACCTGGTTTGTAGCCCAGATCTTGTGACATTGCAAAGTGTGTTTCCAATGGCTGCCACAACATGTCGCGGTTGCAGAACTACAAATTCTGCTGTCATGAGGTGAATATAACATTGATAACAATGCACGCAACAAACAACCGTAAACATGTTTATTTGAAAAGTGTTCAAGAAACCGCTCTACTGAAAATATACACAATGTATATTACTATAGCTCACGTGACTCTGGCAACACGTGTAACTAACTATAACAGAGGGGCGGGCGTAAAGTGTATATCAATTTTTTGGCACACACTGCTTCGTTGTTGATCCAACCAATCAGCATGTTAGTTTTAAAAAAGCAGCCAATCAGCTGGCTGCTGTGTGTGTGTGTCTCTGATGGTTAGAGTGCATAAAAATTTTGCATTGCTAAGAAAGAAAAATTTCGAATAGAAGTTGACTGTTGAACAGACCCTGTACAGGTTGCATGTTCGTTCACCTGCGTTTTGTTTATTCCTTTCATAAAAGTCACCGATAATATTTTTGGTTTTTTTTTTATTTATAACAACAATAAAGGGGCATCGTCGTCAGTTAAAAGCGCGTGTCCGTTGCTTTGACGTCAGCCAGTATTATTTTAGTTTTTTTTCTTCAAAGCTTGCGATTGACATTCGCATTCTCATGTTACATGTGTTATTATAAAATCTCATCACTTATCCGTTTCTGATGGCACACCATTTTCTCGCAAAAATAGCTCAGATATAAAACTGATATGTCGAAAAAAAAGGGTTGGATGGAACAGATTGTAAAACGATTGTTTGAAAGATCTTTGAAAACGCCCGCTCAAAAGTTTTGTTGAACGTCCAGACGATTGAAGTCGAGCGCTACAGTGGATAGCTGAACAGCGAATGAATTATAAGCTTCAGTTCAATTACCTACACTGTGCATGTTTTTGTGCAGTAATTTCGTTTTTCAACCCCACGCAACGTGCAATGCAGTGAACTTTTTCAATTTTGCACGCGCCACTACTCGCCCATACATACACACCGTGTTTGTAAGGTGAAAAATATTCATTCATAAAAGTTGTTGTTCATTGAAGAATAAAAATTGCCCCCCCCCGCGCGCAAGTTCCTTCTTCTCATTTCCATTCATAATTTTTTTACAACTTGAAAACAACTTTTAAAAAAAGTTGTTTTTTGTCGTGCACATGTTTGTTCGTAACACTGTGGAGATTCTGATTGGTTGCATTCTCTGAGTTCTATGCAGCCAATCAGCGTGGATTTGAATGATTTTTTGGACTTGAAAGACAAGAACAAGGACGAAAAAGTGTTTTTTTCGCTATCCGCTTTCATCATATTCAAGGTTTATTCAAAAGTAATAACATTCTTTTTTGTGTGGAAACGCGTTTTCTTTCCTGTTTTTGAAAGTTTGACTGCTGACTTGCACAAACTCATCAACAATTACAAAACGTCTATTTTGTTTGATAGTTGGAAAGTATGGGAAATGAAATTAGTCATATACTGTACCACAGCACACAACAAAGTGCATCTTGTTCCACAAGTGACTATTTTTTTTTAAACTTTGAAGGTTATTCTGGTAGATAAATCAATGATTGTGAGAACTCCTATTTCCGATGGAACTTCGCTGACAAAATTACCCCAAAAAAATATGACTAATCAACTAAACAATTTGCTGCAGCGCGCATACAGATGTCACAGTGCTGATGTTTTGGTTGCAAAGTGCTAACTCTTTTTAGCGGGCTAGTTGAAGACTGAAAAAACGACATGAGAAAACGGTTTCAATTCAGGAACTAGCAAGCCCAAGAATAAAAAGTTTTTTTTTCAAGTTTGATTCACAATTCATCGACAGATTTGCACTGAAACAAATAATAACACAGATAATGAGACTACTGCAGGCTAGTGAGCATTATTCAACAATGCAAATTTCAGCATTTTTCTGGTGGTGTGTGTTCAAAGTGCGTGACATCCCGCATATAACAAAAACCACGGAAAGTATGACTAAGCGGAAAACACTTGGTCGGGTTTCTCATATCTCAAAAAAAAAACCGAACAGAAAAAATCAGCGCACGTTTTTTGCGTGGGATTTATTGTTGATTTAGCATAAAAAACGGGACAATGCAACATAATACGAAACACGTAGGTGCGCTTCACGTTGTGCTTTTTTATTCGGAAAGCATAGTTGCGTCTACGCTTTGTGGGCGGATTCTAGATTGCAAACGCGTTCAGATAAAAAAAAATTGGAGCCGATAAACTTGATAAGTCCTTTTACTCACAATGAAGCCGACGTAAATTGGAATCGCGATAAAAAATACCGCGATTTTTTTGCTGAGTACTATTATTTAAAAAGCGCTCAATTCTAGCAGCTTAGCGTGATTGGCTGCCTGAAATATTCGGTATTGAACCAATAACACTTTGTTCACAGCTCAAGAATCCAATCAGGTCGCTACTCAATTTGTAGTTCACTGTCTTGTGTTTCGTTTCGTTTTACATCGATGACAGACTGTATGTGACCGCTGCTGACTCAGTTTGAAATTCTCGATCAAAACGAATTTTCAAAAATGAACAGAAAAAAACGGAAAAGGCGGAGCTAATGTGTGTTTTTACTTGTCTGATGTAATCTTTTTGACGCATTGCACTATTGCTAAAATTCACACAAAGGCCATTGCTTACACCTTTCTGTGTGTTGTGTGTGTGTGTTTGTGTGTGTGTATGTATGTGTATGTATGTGTTGCTTGGTGTTTGCGCGCGCTGATTGGCTGTTTACCACCACTGAGTCAACCAACCAACTCGGTTAGATGACATTGCAAAATCAAAATGCTTTTGTTCGCCTACTTCACCATTCATGTTTACTGGGTTAAAACTCCGCCCATAAACATATTTTCGCAATATGTTGAAATACAATGTTTATGAATCACACAATACAGCAACAACAACAGCAACAACAACAACAACAACAACAACAACAACAACAACAACAACAACAACAATAATAATAACAACAACAACAACAACAACAACAACACACCCTCGCACACAAATATTTCCATCCACACTCTTCTCTATATAAGCAGTGTATTGCCATCAATAGAATAGTTGTGTTCCAGTTGTCCGTGTGTCTCGTACAGTTGTGTATATGTATGACGTCAGTATGTTAAAATATACAATGCGTTCATTTCCTTTTCGCCCGTAACATATACCATTGACAGATGAACTCGTTATTGCTACGCGCTGATTGACAGCGTATGGTGCGTGTGCGCTGATTGGTCGCACTAATTAAAGCTAGCGAATCAGCGTTCAACAACCGTCGCATCTGTTCGTTGACTTTGACCGTATGGGTTCACAAACAGGTCTTCTCCTTCGTATCTTTGTGCATTTTGCCGCAAAGTTTGCTGCTTTTTTTGGAATATACCAGAGAACATTTGAAATATTATCAAGTTTGAATTTCAGTGCGAAGTTTCCGAAAAAACCGGCATATTTCGCAACAGTTTTGTTCCTAGTGTGTGTCACACACGTCACGTGTCTATTCGGCACGTGTGTATTTGTGTGTACGTGAAAAACCGTGTGTTGTTGTGAAATCGCTTCTTATATTTTCGCTTCTCAGTGTGTGTGTGTGTGTGTGTGTGTAGTGTTTTTCAATAAATATTCCTTCTTCTGACTGACATTGCAGTTTTTGCTGACGACTGGCAACGAAAATCCGCTGGTATCTGGAAAATTCCGGTATAATTTTGGAAAGTCTTCCATTGATTCCCTGTGAAATTTTCTGATTTTTGAACAAAAAAGTTTACTTTTCATTTTCAAACCGTTATTTCATGAGAGCTTTGTTTGTTTGTTTGTTTTGAACCCATACAGTTTGCAGCTCAACAGTGTTGACTTTTTTCAACTGCATTTCAATGCCCTACATAAACTGTCATTTCCTTAGACGACGGGCGCGATAGTTTGCCAGTTTTTTTTTGTCAGTGGATTGCTCTGTACTATTGACACTGATTCAGAACTCTTCAACCGGTCCTAGAAACGGATGAACAAATTCCAACTGAAATTGAACAGTCTGGCACAATTCGTCATAAGCTTTGCGACTTGATTACTGAAGCATCGCTCTAACATTATTGTACTCCGGCTAAGGTGCTGGCTGAATATCAGAAAGAGATTTTGGTGACACAGAAGTTTTTTTGCGTCCAAAATTTTTTTTCTGAGTGTATATCCCAGCACCCCACCGGGTGCAAACATGTTTACAGTGAATCTGTGAAAACAATTTAAAAAGATAAAAAATTCCGTGATTTGCGAATAATATGCTAGACAAAATATTGAAAAAAGCAACGAAAACTAAACGGTAACAGTGTGAAGAATTTTTCGTCGATTTTCTCTGCGATAAAATGCGATTTCAGAAGACGGTTTGGTAAGTTTTTGCATTCCGTAGCTGTTTGTTTTGTGTTCTTCTTGTGTTTATATTCACTTTCTTCTGTCTTTTTACCGTTGTTATGTTTTGGTTTATTTTCAACGTTTTTTTTTGTTTGCTGCTCACTTTCTGCACCCTTTTCTGCACGCGTGCTGACTGCATGCAACAACCCAACGTTTGTCAGCTTTTTAGTTTCTTTTACTTTTCATGATACTTTATTGTATTTTCATTTACCCAACCGGCGTGTTGGCAATTGCGGATCCTCTAACTGCGTCCTGAAAACTGGCGGCCCGTTCAATACCTGCCCGAAAAAATCCGGTCCGAACGATTCCGACCCGGCGATGTTTCTCTAGCACGAGCATTATCAAATCACCTGCGGTGATTTTTTTGTGATTTGGAATGAGTCCAAAATGACCAGGAAGGATGCAATATCTTTTATTTTGGTACCGCGTCACAATGCGCGCAAGACGGGTAAGCAGTCTCATGCACGGCGCGGGAATTCAAAATTGGTTAAGGGATCCGAGTCCTCTAAATAAGGCCGGGTCACTTAGGCTATTCTGAATTACCACATAAAGATTGAAACTAGTTTCCTTTCACGTCCACAACCGCATTGAGTCGCAGGTCTTAAAGAAAAGATTATAAAATCACGGCAAGACAGTTTTTTTCAAGAACAAAAACTCTGGTTCCCGACGTGCTTTTATACAAAAAGGCTTAATTTAGGAGACCTACAAGAACCTTGATTAGATTTGGCTGCAGTTTTTTTTTCATTTTGCAGTCATTTTTGGTACTTGCTATTGCGATAATTTGCAAAAAAAAATCATTCCTTTCAGCAGTTTAATGCTTGTGCTAGGGAAAATTCACCATGCCGGAACTCTTCAGGACGGATTTTTGCGGGATGCAAGTAGCACAGCACACCCAACCCTTTATTTGCTGAACCTATCACCGTTGCGTGGGTGAGGTCGAACTTTTTGAGTCGAAGATCGTTATACAGGGCTGATTATGAACTACCGGTTCCTTTCATTAACCATTCGCTATTGTTGTTTTCTTTCGTGCATGTTTCAATTGCCCCAAGAAAGACTGTCATAAAACCGCATTAAAAAGGAAAAACAGGAATATCGTATTAATAATCATGAGAAATAAACTAATTTCAAATGTGTAGTTTGGTTTTTATTGCACGACGGTCCCAAGTAGTTCACAATTTGTGGGTGTTTGCCAACGTTGGGCATCAATCTTTTTTATAACTTTTTTGCAAAATTTATATCACCCTGTTGTTTTCGATATTCACATTGATTCTTGAAAATAAAATGACAATCAGTATATGAGAAAAAAGCGAATTAGACTTTTCAAGTAGCAAACGATGCAGAGTGTGGCGCTGAAGCAAGAGTTTGAATAATTCAGTTTTGTCGCTAATTCAAAAAGTATGTCGCAGAACGATCTCTTGTACATATACGTACGTACGGTAGGTGTATGTACTGCGAAAGTCGATTATTTTCAATAGTGAATCCAAAACAATTGCCTGCTTAGCGTTGAGCCGGTAATGAGATAAACGTAATAAGATACTGGATTTGCTACAATCTCATTCCACACACACGACTGGGTTTCATCATCTAGTAACCACTGCTGATTGGCAGTAGAAATAGAATAGTGTAACTGATTTTTCTCGCTCCTTCAGTGTGTCCACCGATCGTGATCGTACGCCCGTGCGAGGACGGTGCACACGGTGCAGCACCCGTTTTACTGTGATACCGCAACCACACACCATATCTGGTCTCTTCCAGCCTTTTCATTTTTCTATGAACCGTTCGCATTGTTATATCGCGCAATTATTATAATTGTCGTAAAATACTGGATCATAATGGTGAATTTTTCTTCCGTGGCACTGGCCGGCAAACTTCAGGCAACTAATATCCGCATTTTCGAGACAAATTCACAAAACGCCTTCATTACAGGAGATCGAGCATATCAATCACAATATAACTCAAACTCGATTCGCTGCAATCTGCACACGCTGCAGTCACATTCACAGTCTACTGCACCTCGCTTGCCGTCGATAATTACATAACACGAAAAGGCGTGGACGCACTTGGAAACTTGCTGATACAGTAGTACGCATGCGCTGAAAGTGCCAAGGTGTACGTACAATGAAGAACGGTTAGAAAAGGATGCAAGAGAGTTATTTTTGAGTTCGTTAACATTTCGAAGCGATTGTTGTTAGTTATCTTTTATGGAGCCTAATATCTTTTGTTTTGGTCCCGCTTCTCAATGCGCACATAGATGGGTAAGCACTAAGCAGTCTCATGCACGACGCGGGAATTCAAAATTGGCTAAGGGATCCGAGTCCTCTAAATAAGGCCGGGTCAGTTCAGCTATTCTGAATTACCACATAAAGATTGAAACTAGCTTCCTTTCACGTCCACAACCGCATTGAGTCGCAGGTCTTAAAGAAAAGATAATGCTTTTATACGTAGATTAGCAGCAAAGAATGTCAAAATTTCCTACTCCGAGTGCGCTTCATAACACCTCCGCTGACCCCAATCAATGGCTGACCCAGACCGCGGAATCGGTATTTTCTCAGTAAAGCAGTAGTTCATGTGCCTTTTCAGTGAAAACTGCCCACACAACAAGCAAAGGTAATTGTGAATGAATTCAAATTTTTAGTTCAGTTGTAAACAAGAAAGAAGCAAGCAACGAACGTTTTGGTCGGGGTCAACAGAAATTGAAGAAAATTAGACTAAAAACTAAAATTCTGGTGTGGGCGTCACAATCACATTCTGATGTGCGTTTTTGCATAACGCCCATTTTAACCGGTCTTGATGTTCCGGTTTTTGATACCATAACCATACCATTTTGGCTGGCACTGTATACAGTAGAGTGGTAAGTCCATTTAAAAATTTAAAAATAGCAACTTATTTTTCCTTCCTGATTCGTGGTGTGGTGGGCGGTTATGAAATCGGAGTTTCTCTGCAAATGGCATTTTTTCGTGCGTGTACATGTCATGTATTTTCCGATATAAAAGTTCTTGTAGCTCATTACTTCTCTTTTCTATGGCCAAGCGGCGCACGCTATTTCCAGTGTCATATTGTTTTAGACACTGCACTTTTTAACATCAGTAACTGTTGGTGTCTGTTTTCATTCTTTGTGGTCAGAAAATAGGACAAAATAGTTCACGGATCAACAGTCCAATACATGTACTTCTGATTTCACGCACATGTAATTAAACTTTGTTTGTTTGAACCTGTCACTTCGTTGCAGAATGCGGAGCATGCGCAACTTTGTATTAAGAACAAAGAGCAAAATGTGAAAAACGGTGGCTAAATGTCGTCTTGCAGCTATACGATCCCGTGGTTCTTTTGCTTTCTTTCGTAACCGGTGTATTCTGCGAAAAAAGTGGACAGGTGTAAACAAACGTACTTGCATGCAGATTACATTCCTGCCAAGCCGTGTCGAAGTATAGATTTTCTTTTAGAAACTCGCGTGTTTTCCACAAACAGCGAATCCAGAAACGTTACAGAAAAAGCTCAAAAAATCTTTGAAACCCCTCAGAATTCAAAAGCTTATGGCTACGGTGTTGTAAATGACTGCCGCCAATCCAAACATCGAATATGAGAACTTGAATACAGAAACCCTCCACTCACACACGCAACGTTTAACGCAGCGTTTAACGTTTTAAACGGTTTTACGTTAACACGTATATGAATCGTTGTTTTAAATTTGCCTTCAAAAAATTGGTTGCAAGTAGTCCGCATCGGGGTTCGAATGTTTTTCCAGTTTCTTTGTCGAAGTGTTGTCAAACAAAAACTTAGATCCTCATTTTTAGAGTTACTCACGCTGATTTTCGACCGTGACAATTCAAAAAAAATCGCTGAAAATTCCGGTCTGCCATTTGTACTTCTAAAAATGTGAGAAACCACACGTTTCGTGTTGCGGGGTGCACCCGAACAATCTGGCATATTTGGAAGTACAGATACGCTGGCGCGTGATTGACTGTGATTCAGTGTGTAACATTTGATTTTGGCGCCATAATAAAATGCGAACTGACATGGTTATCAGCCACAACTGATTGCGATTGCGAATTCCAGCGGAAACAATGGAAAAACGTCCGTGGAGCAGAGTTTATAAAACGAATGAAAAAAACACTCGAATTGCGTCATTAAAAATGGTGGAATTTTATCAGCTGACTGGGTAAGTGTGCTGTCAATATTGGTTTTTTTTTGTTTTCGTTGTTTTACTGCGGGGTAGACGATTTTAAAAACGATTGAATTTCAGTTCATCAATTGTTCTACGTTTTGGTTCGACTTGCAAAAAAACTGTACTAAAAGACTGAACAACGCAACAATACTAAAATTTCAGAACCCATGCTTTTTTGGATAATAGGCTATCGCAGGTTGCGCAAAACATTGTTTTTGTGTATTATCTGAGATATAGGTAAATGATTGCAACACGTTTCGAAAAAAAATCAGAAACCATGCATGAAGGCTCATTCTATTTAGCGTCTGTCAGTTTTGTGTGCATGATGTTGTTTTTGAACTCGAACCATATGGCAGGCACAAAAAAATGAAATGAAAACTGTGAAAACAAAATCGTGCATTAGACAATATTTTTGGAATTGAAAAAAAATGACGTGACTTGACAGCTGGTCGATAGCGCTGATTTAAAATCAGGGTTTTTTAAATGGTTATCTGTAAAAACAGGTAAAATAATTGCCCTTTCAACCGCAATTCCTGTGCGGTGACGTTTTGAGCTTTGAAATTCGAATTTGCCTCGAATAACCAGTGATTCGATTCAATGCGCAATCTGTTTTTCTTTCAAGTTGAAATTGATGTGTGCATTTATGGGTATGGAATTTGTTTTGCGATGTTACAAAACACAAAACAAGTTTTGTGAATTTAGAGGGAAGTTCTATGATGGGTCGAGTCAACAGTTGACAGACACCCCAGCCCCACTCTTAATTATAGGGAATCAGCTGAATGGTTGGTGGTCACTTGATGCGTGTGTTTTCTGTGCAGGCATTGCTGTGGGGGCGGAGTTTGGTTTGCACGGAAAGCATGCATACCGTAATCACCAACGAATCAGCTGATTCCCTATAATTTAGAGTTCGACTGTAGACAGTCACAGTGCGACACGGCAAAAGCGGCAAAAAGCAAGTACCGTATTACCCCCAATAAACCCCCATGGGGGATTAATACGTCAGCGACTTTTAGGGGTGGGGGTTTATTGGTGGGGGGGGGGGATTATTGGTGGGGGGGGGGGTTTATTTAAAAAAAAAATTTTGGGGTGGGGGTTTGTTGAAAAATGGCAAAAATACATTGCATGGCAGGCAAGAAAGTCGCAGAAACTTCTACTCTACATATAAATTTCCTTTTATAACAGCCTTTTGTAATGAAATTACTATTAACTCACCCATTTGGGGCCTTTGGTAGCACAATTTCATCATTTTCACTGCAACCAGCCACTGAATTCGCTGGGTATGTGTTTCAAACAGGTCTCCAATAATCCCCCATGGGGGATTATTTGTGGGGGGGGATTATTCGGAAACTGGTCGGGGGGTGGGGGTTTATTGGTGGGGGGGGGGGATTAATGGTGGGGGGGGGGGGGGTTTAATGGTGGGGGGGGGGGTTTAATGGGGGTAATACGGTATTTAAATCACGGACTTAAAGAGAAGAGACATTCGCGCTATAAGACTTGCCATAAATCAGGTCTTTGAGTATCGTGTGGATTACGGGAATAATCGCTTGAGCTTGCGGTAACTGTCTCGTTTCGCGGGTATTGCTTCGTTTTAAAGGGACCATTTCGTCGAAAACGGGTCTGTCCGATTGTAACAAGCAGCCAATCATGGGATTCACAGCATTTGAATGTCTTTTTTTATTGTTTTTTACTGTTTTTATTACAGTATTGAACATTGAAATGATGTGCGGATTTTTTTGCAGACTAAAAATTTACGTTGCTATTTTCAGTGCACCGTCACACATTCCACTAGTGGATTACGGTAACCATTGCGGTCGAAAATGTGCACGATCGAACCATGCCAAGGACAAAAACTAGACCAAAGTACATTGTAATTTATAGTTTTTCGGCAGTTTGCGACACACATCTTCAGTTTTTTTGCTGCTGACATTTTTTTTTTTATTTTCACTGCGTAGAACACCCGTTCTGTGTGCAGTTTCTGCAAAAATCGTAAAAAAATTCGAAAAATGCGCCATGAAATTACTCGCCAAGGAAACTTTCACATACAGTACATTCCACAGCCCACATGTGGCAGCATCTTCATGTAAAAAGAACAGCAAACAAAGCATTTTTTATTGTTACAAAATTTAGTGTATCTTTGAAAAAGTAGAAAATACTGCATCAAAACTTTCTGCTACCAATTTGCCTATCAAACAAGGAAACGCTTAAAAATCCCACAAAAAATCAAAAAAAATATTGCAGAATAGTTTTTTTTCGAAGTCAGAGAGGCAGGATCTGAGTCATTCATAAAGTATTTTTTTCATTCATTGTATCTTTTCTGAATAGATGAATGAACAGAGATAATGTCCTTCAAATGTTCAAAGTTTTACTCTATAGTGTTGTGTGTGTTTGCGTGGGCTTGGTCATAAAAATTCTTTGTGAATGATGCAAAAATGACTTGCCCAGACAAAATATATGTGAGTTTATTGCGTGTAGTCAGATGCATCAACAACTATTGCTTTCAATGTTTAAAAAACTTTTTTGAAAACTTTTATTCGTAAAAAAAGGATGGACGATAATTGCGGTACTTTTCATCATTGTGTACAGTATAAACGTTCTACTGGGGAATGGTTGCACGTCTTGCACTTGTGACTTGTTTATTGGGTTCACCCCAGGATGTGGCCGAATAAATAAGGCAGTCCTTGTATTCTCCATCAAGGCGGGATCAGTCACAGACCAGAAGTTGTCTTTTTCAAGAATGCCAACATAATTACCAATCGTCTTTTTGTGCAAAAAAATTAACAGAAAAGCAAAAATTAAATTAAATTAGTTTAAAAAACATGTCAAATTTGAGTCACAATTTTGTTTCTGACCGTTAATTTCTTTCATTCAAGTTTGGCGCGCTCCGTGCACCCTGAAAAAAGCTGTCATGTTTAATCGGCCATTGTTGTTGTTGGGATTTTTAGGCGATGTTTTTAGCCAGGGCTAACCCAGAGAAGCGTACAGAACGCCATTGAGTAGGGCGCCCGTCGAGTTTTCTCTGTCATTAAGTGCCTATACACCCCTCGGCGGGGCTCGATCCCCCGAGCGCACAGACTGTAGTCTAACGCACTACCACCAGGCCACCAGGCCACGCCGCAGTTACAAACTAAAAAAAGGCCCCGTTTATGCGTGACGTATTCAGACGTCCGTAGACGTGGGCACACCACACGAAACTTTGCGGTTAAAATGCTGTTTTTAAACTACTGGCAAACGACTGGGGCGGCGTCCAATAATGAGATCCACGTCATTTTCCATGTCGTTCGTCACCACGAATTCACAGTTTTCGATCGTCTGACCGTGA
The DNA here is from genome assembly GCA_030248135.1 of Theristus sp. LFF4_11. Taxonomy (NCBI): domain Eukaryota; kingdom Metazoa; phylum Nematoda; class Chromadorea; order Monhysterida; family Xyalidae; genus Theristus; species Theristus sp. LFF4_11. The sequence goes on from JASANC010004052.1 coordinate 48,616, forward strand.
AGCGACAGTGTTGTTTTACATACCAATGATTTGCGATCGTTAATTGTGACATGCAATTATTACTTGTTTTTATGGGTTTTATCTCAGTTATTTTGCTTCCGTATATGATTGACGGCTTCTCTCTTCCTGCCTGGGGGAGAGGAGTCGATAGTAGCGCTATATAAGGCTGTGATTCGTGTGTGATTGGGGGTTAGCGTCGTTTGTACGTTTAGTTGTTGTCCCAATGAACTGGCAAGCGGCTGAGGAAGCGTCCAATTTCATCAACTCTACTTTTATAACGCAAAAAAGTGACCGAAGTAACCGGAAAAAAATTACAGATTTTGAATAAACTTACATCAAGCCAACATGTCCCTTGCAGGCCAAGTTAATCATTTCGGACGTTTTCGTTTCTCTCCCTTGTTTCTTACTAGATAGGTGGGAAAAGCAGTTTTTTCTTGTTTGGATTTTTTGATAAACGAGTATTTTTTTAATTGTTTGTACAAAAAGCATAAATTAACTCCAACTCGCGCATAATGGCGTTATTCAAATCAGCAAATATTCAGATCTTCCGTGCGCAGGCAGAGCTCAACGGGGCGAGAAGACTTTTGTTTCGCCGTCGATCCGGCAGCAATATGTGGTACACCCCATACGGTACACCGCAATGTGTGGTACACCCCATACGGTACCCCGCAATGTGTGGTACACCCCATACGGTACACCGCCCGGAGAGTTGTTGTGCTTCGGCTGAATCTAAATACCGTAAAGTCTTGCATATAAGGTCTCCTTATATAAATTTGAAAATCAAAAATTTCTGAAAAAAGTGGAATTTTTTGTGACAACCTTATAAGTGGAAGGAGGTCTTATAAAGCGAAGATCAGGAATTCCGGGCCTTATAAACGAGGTGGCATTTTGACCAAGTCAAAAATTTGAATTTTTTGGTTTACCGCCGTGTGACACTCCGCCCACTTTAGGGTGGGGGTCTTATAAGTGGGAGGAACCTTATATGCAAGACTTTGCGGTACGTCTGTTGCACACGACGGCGAACATTTTATTCACCAAATATAACTTATTTTCAGTATGCGGCGAATAAAATTATCTTTATCCAGACGTGTGGTGCGGTGTGGTGCAAAGGGTTGCGTGCGTTGAAGCGCCGTGCAAAGCACCGTTGATCAAAAGTTTTCAAAGAAAGAAAAACACAAAAAACAAAGAGCACACGAAGTGATTATTAATGATTCAACACATAAAACCCACCGAAATTCAAAATTAAGAACAGCAGAACCGAACGTAGTGAACTCATGTCACAAGGTTGCTAAACCATATCGAGATTTTTCCTGAAGGCAAGATGACAACAAGGACGAGGTGTTTTTGTGTGTTTTCTTGTGGTAAAGTATCTTGTTGTTGAACGAGATGTTGAAAACATGAGAAAACTGAATCAGCGCGCCATAAAATCCTGGCGCGCCGTAATAAGATGAAGATGAAGCATGTTCAAAAATCACAATTTTTTCTTCAAACATCATGATTTTCAGTTTCCCATTTTATCAAACAATTTTATGTTTGAACAGAAATGAACTGTACCCCAACATTCGATCTATCCATAGGGTAGGACAATACGTGAATTTTCAAAGAGTGAATGAATGAGCTCATAGCAGGTTTTGTTTACATGCACATGGTATCTAGGGTTACGGTTTTTTCAGTCATGTTCATTGGATAACATGCACATTTTTGCCTTGTGGGCTGCGGTCTGACAGCGCGAGGGCTGTACACTGTTTTTGCCGTCCGGTAAGCGAAGACCGCGGCGACCCCGGGCTCGTCAGTGCGACAAGTCGCCAGACCGCACAGTCTCAAGAATGTTACGTGCGCCGAAGGGTGGTAATGGCAGCACGAAACATCAGCCAGCCCTCATTTTTTCAACAAATATGCTTGGATTGGCTTATGTCCTCGCATATATATGCTTAGAATCGATGTTAAACGTCCGTTTTTGCTTTGTGTGGGCTGTGCACTGACACCGCGGGACACTGTTTCGCCCGGTAAAGGCCCGTTCATACTGACGTTATGCTGACGTACGTCGACAAGTCAATGACAGGTCTCCATGAACGGTAATACCGTATTACCTCTAATAAACCCCCATGGGGGTTTATTTCTTCAGCGACTTCTGGGGGTGGGGGTTTATTTTGGGGGGGGGGCTTTATTTTTGGGGGGGGGTTATTTGGAAACCATTTTTAGGAGTGGGCAAAATAGCAAAAATACCTTCCATGGCAGGAAGGAAGTCGCAGAAACTTCTACTCTACATAGAAATTTCCTTTTACAACAGCCTTTTGTAATGAAATTACCATCAACTCATCCATTTGGGGCCTTTGGTTAACACAATTTCATCATTTTCACTGCAACCAGCCACTGAATTCGCTGGGTATGTGTTTCAAACAGGTTTTGGGGCCTTTGGTTAACACAATTTCATCATTTTCACTGCAACCAGCCACTGAATTCGCTGGGTATGTGTTTCAAACAGGTTTCAATAATCCCCCATGGGGGATTATTTTGGGGGGGGGATTATTTGGAAACTTGTCGAGGGGGTGGGGGTTTATTTTTGGGGGTGGGTTTAATTTTGGGGGGGGGGGGTTTAATTGAGGTAATACGGTATGCAATAACACCAGATCTCTAATGTCGTGCCGTGCCATATTTGTCCTGTAATTCATATCCATAATGATACATCCGCTGCATGCGTTTTTCGCTCGCGGATAGGCATGATCATCGGTCACGTCTAACAGTATAGTGTACGTGCTGATATCGAATTGCAACGCATTTATTTTTTTGTGTATACTGCCGGTTGCCGTGGCCAGTTGCTGGGGCGACCCACTGGGACGAAACGGCCGGATAAAATAATGCATGGATTTCTGAACATGAGCGAATCATGATGAGCAAATCAATTAATGCACGAACGCAGGTTGTGAATTGAACTAGCAGAGGATTCATATTCATTTTTAATTCACATTCATTGACATTCATGAAGCAAAAAAGCCCTTATAGAGCTACTATTATCGGTTCAGAAAAATCCGAAGCACCCAAGTTTCACGCAACAAAGAAAAACCGTACAACCGAACCAAACCCGTAAAACGTCACCACACGGCGAATCGTCTGGACCATAATAAAAGATAATACCTTCACAGCCAAATTAAGTGGGCCTTGAGGATCTCGCAAGTTAAAAAAGTTCAGTGAATTTTGTACCGCCACTATCATGCGGATGCGCGAGCGAGCGCCAGCGAGCGGACAGCGCATCACGCATAATATGAGCCGTTATCCCCTCGCGCGCGTTTTTCAAATTTGCTCGCTTCCTCCAGCGAGCATAGTATAAGCCACAAACTTGGTTCTGTGCACACGAAACGAACACCCAAAGTTGTGCTTGGAGCCGCGAAAAAAATTTTATCGGACAACTTTTCATACGCTGTAGACACGAAAAACCTATTCTGAAAACAGTGTTACTTATTTCTCTTTGTATTTTTTTTTTCAGTAGTGTAATCATATGTGTTCACCCTTTCAATTTTTACCTGCGACACTTTCACAGTTGCACAAAAATGGTACCTAGGGTAATTCCATCCGGAGATTTTGAAAATTAAGTTAATTTTTTGCCCCGACCCTCATTTGGGGCAAAATTTGGGCATTTTTTTAAATTTTGAAGGATTTTACGCCGTTACAAGTGTTCGCCCTTTCAATTTTTGTCTGAAGTTGTTCCATGACCAAACAAAAAAATTTCCTGGGGTAATTCCATCCGGAGATTTTGAAAATTGAGTTAATTTTTGCCTCCGACCCTTATTTGGGGCAAAATTTGGGATTTTTATGTTTTGAAGGATTTTACGCCGTTACAAGTGTTCGCCCTTTCCATTTTTGTCTGAAGTTGTTCCATAACCGAACAAAAAAGTTTCCTGGGGTAATTTCATCTGTAGATTTTGAAAATTTGGTTACTTTTCTGCTCCAACCTTTATTTGGGTAAAAAATTGGGCATTTTTAAAGTTCGTAGGTTTTGACTTGGTTACATGTGTTTGCGCTTTCAATTTTTACCTGCGGAATTTTCACAGTCGAACAAAAATGTTTCCTGTGGTAATTCCATCCGGAGATTTTGGAAATTAAGTTAATTTTTTGCCCCGTGTGAGCATCTCTAGATGCTGAATCGTAACGATTTCGGGCGAATCGGCCGTGGAAATTGGCGAAATCGGTCCAGAAACGAAAAACAAGAAAAGGGTGTTTTCCAGGGTAATTCAATACGCTGATCACGGATTTTGGGTTAGTTTTCTTACGTGAGCAACTCTAGATGCCGAATCGTGACGATCTCGGGCGAATCGGCCGTGGAAATTGGCGAAATCGGTCCAGAAACTAAAAACAAGAAAAGGGTGTTTTCCAGGGTAATTCAATGCGCTGATCACGGATTTTGGGTTAGTTTTCTTACGTGAGCAACTCTAGATGCCGAATCGTGACGATTTCGGGCGAATCGGCCGTGGAAATTGGCGAAATCGGTCCAGAAACGAAAAACAAGAAAAGGGTGTTTTCCAGGGCAATTCAATGCGCTGATCACGGATTTTGGGTTAGTTTTCTTACGTGAGCAACTCTAGATGCTGAATCGTGACGATTTCGGGCGAATCAGCCGTGGAAATTAGCGAAATCGGTCTAAAAATTAAAAACAAGAAAACTGTGTTTTCCAGGGTAATTCAAGTCAGTCAGTCAGTTTTATTCTGCAGTGCACGGCATAATACCAGAGAAGTGTAAGACACCATGAGTAGGCAAGCCAAAATTCAATGCGCTGATCACGGATTTTTGGTTCGTTTTCTTGTGTGAGCAACTCTAGATACCGAATCGTGACGATTTCGGGCGAATCGCCCGTGGAATTTAGCGAAATTGGTCTAGAAATGAAAAACAAGAAAACGGTGTTTTCCATGGTAATTGATTGCGCCGATCACGGCTTTTGGGTCAGTTTTCTTATGTGAGCAATTCTAGGTACTGAATCGTGACGACTTTGGGCGAATCTGCCGTAGAAATAGCATAGGCGAAATCGGCCTAAAAAACGAAAAAATGAAAAACCTGAGTTGTCCGGGGTTTAGAAGAATGTGTGACCAACGAATTGTGATTTTGGTCCGATCTTCGGGGCTTATGTAAAAGTCAGAATATTATCTAAAAATGCGGGAGACGCATATAAAAGGAGGAATATGGCCTTGTGTAAGCAGTAAAAGACTTGGCTCGACAACGCTTTTCAAGTTTCCTTATGTGGTACACACGGATACAAGTACATAAGAGTCATATTTTTGCGCCGTTTGTGACATGTGACATAATCATGTGACATAATTACAAGCAGCTAGAATTTACGTAAACGATAAACTTATGCGCGTAATTGCGACGTACAGACATTCGTTTTCCCTGTGATTCTTTATTTCGGTTGCACATGGCAACCCTCGTACATTGTATAATCGTTTGTTTTGGTCCAGAAACACAATGCGCGCACAGATGGGTAAGCAATCGTATGCACGATGCGGGAATTCAAAATTGGCAACGTGATCCGTGCCCCCTAAATTGGGCCGAGTCCCTTAGGCGACTTTGAATTGCCACATAAAGATTCTAACTAGTTTCTCCTTTCACGTCCACAACTGTATAGAGTCGCAGGTCTTAAAGAAAAGATAATAGACAAATGAAACTTTCACATATGCTTTATTCCTAGCATTTAGCGACCACTAAAACCACTAAAATAACGATCAGACTTCAGATCGCTGACACTGGTTTGCACAAAGTGTATCGCAGAGGCATTGGGGAACGCAAGGTCTCCTTCTGTGGCAAAGGCAATGACTCACCGGTTTATCCTGTCAGTTTGGTAAAAAAAGGGTGAAAATCAACGGAAGACAACACTTTTTGCACTGGTGCTGCTGTGTGCACACTACAGCGGTGCGTACGATAGCAACAACGATAAAGCTGCATGCAGCAATGTTTTGCAATCTCTGATATTTCTGTTTTTGCACTGAATTTACAGAATTTCGCACATGGTGTTGTGATTTTAGACTAAACTGAAGAGGACAATTGAAAAATAACTTCAAAGTTTTTACGCTTCTCAGCAAGCTTTTAAACAACAAACGCGGCGCAAAAATATGACTCTTATGTACTTGTATCCGTGTGTACCACATAAGGAAACTTGAAAAGCGTTGTCGAGCCAAGTCTTTTACTGCTTACACAAGGCCATATTCCTCCTTTTATATGCGTCTCCCGCATTTTTAGATAATAACAAGATAGCTCGCCTCGCAACATTCTGCAGAAGAAAATATTGGAAACATAAATTCACCGAGTCAGTCAGAAAAATGAAACCGATTTCATTAACAGCGCCTTCCGTTGAATGTACTTTGCTTGCTGCTGTGACTCAACTGCTCCTCATCAGCGAAATACATGCAGGTAAATGAAGCACTAGCCTGAAGACCAGCAGAGCACTTTGTTTTACAAACTTTATAACACGCAAGTTCACAATTACACGCAAACGCACACATGCCTATTTTTTCTATTTAAAATCTATTTTTATAAATTGCACTGTTAAACTGAACTGAAACGTGTAAACCAATAAAAATTTAGACCAGAAAAACTGAAATGTTCTAACAGTGTTACAAATTTTAAGTCATAAGGTCTCAGTCAGTGCAACCAGTGAGAGCATTTTGAAGTTGGAACCTTTTTTGACTCACCCTGTACATGAACCGATTTTGATACCCTGACAGACTTATTTTTGCTCGGTTCACGATTGCATTTGCATGTCCACAAAACGAGACCGAAATGAATTTTTTAGCGTATCAGATGGAAGCAAAATGTACTGCGGCTCAATCAGCTAGCGATGTCGAACACGCGGTGTACCACAGTGGCAAAAACAAATGTTTTATGGCACCAATCCACGCATCCACGGGACCTCGATCAGCTAAGGTCTCCGAGTGCAGCGATCAAACATTCGGTGGACTAACGGGTGAGAAAAAGAACCTACAGGGTGGCGTGGAAGTAGCAGCCACGACTATATTTAAAGCACCACAGAGCGACAACCTTTCAACCATTTCAGTTGATATGTTTCAACCAGAAACAGACAAAAGTTCTTAACGTTTTAATCGTAACTTCGATTTCCTGCAATTTTTAAATGAAACTGACTGAAAACACAAATTTCCACAAAGTGCAGCGGGCAGAATGCAGTAAAGTTTACGTCTTACTTTTAAACACAAAAACGTTTTCTATTATTAATATTGTTTCTTCTTTGCTTGCTATAAAATTGTCCATTATCGTCAATTGTATTGTATGTATGTTACCACAACAGTAAGTGTTGCACTTTGTATCACAGTGTTGGCTGCTTCCGTAATTTGTTTTCTGAAAAATTACCGCTCAAAAGCAGCATCTGTTACAAAATTAAGCCAGCAAACTACGAATCGTTGCCGATTTCGCTGCTTGTGTTTTCCTTGGTTATGTGTGTGTAAAAACCGACGATGTAAGCGTCGGGAAGAAGTGTTTTCCCGTTCTGAAACACGATGAATACTGGTTGTGCTCGCCTGCCGAAGCAAAGCTCAGATACAGTGAAAAAGCGAAAATCCTACTTGTCTGCTAAAACGCGGTTTTATAGACCAAATATCTAAATTACCCACAGCTGGGCAAAACACAAACATACGATTCTTATCATTTCTGAATAAAATTTGGAAATTATCTTGCAATGCAAGTTGTCTGCATCATGGTGCGGTTATTGTTGAGTGTTCGTGTTTTTCACAAATTCTGCTCTCATGACTAACAGAATTTACATAACCCAAAAGTGCCCAAAAAACTCGGCAAGTGTTTTAATAGTGCTCCAAGTTTCAGCCAAAAATGTCTTGCCTTGCGCCAATGAGAGCGGTTTGAAATCGGAACCTTTTAGTCCCACTCTGTATTGATCAGCCAGGGTTATTCGCTTCTTTAAAAAAACATACATGTTGTGAATATATTTTCAGGTGGTCGAATCGCTGTAGTAGATGATGAATCAATTCGATCGTTGCTGATTAACACACAGTTTGTGAGTTTTGTTGTCAGCACAATCGTTTTTAAGACTCTCTTTTTGAGTCGACCGACCCGGCCTCCACACCTCTACGCACAGTTTTTGAAAAGTTCTCAGATTTTGACGAAATTATTATGACTGCTTTTTATTGTGTGTGTCGTACACAGGAATTTGTTGCGGCGACACAAGTCAACAGAAGTGACGAGCCAGCTGGCAACTGGTTTTGGCAGCAACTGCCGGGAGGCCAAATTCTGTCGCCAGTAAATATACCGGCAGTGTTCAACATACCAGCAGGTCAACCAGACGACGATGCTGCTGCAGGGGAAGAATGCGCTATAATCCATGATGGCTGGCTACAAGATGTGCCATGTGGTAACCAGTATGTACTCTGCGAATACACTGGTGCGTATGCCGAGTCATGTGACCGCACTACTATCGTATTACCCCCATTAAACCCCCCACGACAAGTTTCCGAATAATCCCCTCCCCACAAAAATTCCCCCATGGGTGATTATTGGAAACCTGTTTGAAACACATACATGTACCCAGCGAATTCAGTGGCTGAATGCAGTGACATTGGTGAAATTGTGCTACCAAAGGCCCCAATGGGATGAGTTAATGGTAATTTCATTACAAAAGGCTGTTACAAAAGGAAATCTCTGTGAAAAGTAGACGTTTCTGCGACTTTCTTGCCTGCCATGCAAGGTATTTTTTCCATTTTTCAACAAACCCCCACCCCAGATCTTGTTTGTAAATAAAGCCCCCCCCCCCACCAATAATCCCCCCCCCCAACAATAAACCCCACCCCTAAAAGTCGCTGACGTATTAATCCCCCATGGGGGTTTATTGGAGGTAATACGGTATTATCTTTTCGTGCGAAGGAGGCGGAGTAATGTTGCATGATGTGTGGAAAAGCCGCACAGCTGAAAACCAGTTTCGCGCCCGAACGTAATTCAAATATGAAACAAAATAAATTTATTCAGTGAGAAAAGATTCTGACAATTTCTTGCATAGATCTGCCGTCAGAATACGTTCAGTTTTGTTGATTTCAAATTGCCGCGCAGCCATGAAACATTTTCTCTATCTGTGCGTGCATTAAATCATGTTTAACAAGAAAGATAATATTTATCGATACTTTTGCATCATGTTCATCCTCCGCATGGATTTTGACAAACTTTGTAGAGCATTCAAGTTAGACCCGCAGGCTTTGAAAAAGCCCACGCTCGTAGACTACCCGAACAAAATGAACTAGCTGGTTGGCTCGCTTTTGTTTTTTGCAAAGCATTTTGGAAGATTTAGTCCACATATTCTCTTCGTGTTTCAGATCCAACCAACTGCGCCGAGCTTGGCTGCCAAAACGGAGCCACCTGGGCCGTGTTTCACTGAAACTATTCAAATTCTGTCCTGTAAAGTCGCATTGACTGTCCGCTGTCAATCCAACGATCCAAATTGTTCACTTTGCCTCCCCCTCCCCGTCGTTTTTCTATTTTTTAAGTGCTCAGTTGAGATTTGCTGTTTTATAGTTTTTATTTGTTTACTTATTTTTTCTGCTGTGTTGAAACCACGAAAAAAATAAACATGACCGCAACTCCCAAATTTTTCTGATCGATGTTACCAAACGACGTTAACCCCAGAAATGAAGCAAAGCCGCTTCCCGTTTCACTGAAAAATGCCATTTAATGCTCCACTATACATGGTGTTTCAAAAATAGTGGGTAGGTGTTTGACGCGTTATTACTCGAGCTGTATTAAACCACTTTTAACGACATTTTAGACAGTTGTATAGGAAGACTTAACTTAGATTTATGCAAAATTTCAGACAAATTCATTTACCTGCCCACGGATGACAGAGAACAACAAAAAAATGGACCAGAAAACGCCAATTCACGCGACCCCACCGGACAACAAAGGACAACACTCAATGCAAATATTCAAAAGAACACTTCAAAATGTGTGTGACAATAACAGCAACAACAACGACAAAAGTAAACTCAATCCATTTTCTCAAAGTGTCCACCATGAGCCTCAAAGCATTGCTTGCACCTACAGTATTACCTCCGTTAAACCTCCATCGGGGATTAATACGTCAGCGACTTTTAGGGGTGGGGGGGGGTGTGGGGGGGGGGGGGGATTATTGGGGGGGGGGGGGGGGGTGGGGAAAGGGGTGGGGGGGGGGGATTGTTGAAAAATGGCAAAAATACCTTGCATGGCAGGCAATAAAGTCGCAGAAATGTCTACTTTTCACAGAGATTTCCTTTTGTAACAGCCTTTTGTAACGAAATTACCATTAACTCATCCCTTTAAGGCCTTTGGTAGCACAATTTCACCAATGTCACTGCATTCAGCCGCTGAATTCGCTTGGTATGTGTTTCAAACAGGTTTCCAATTAACCCCCATGGGGGGATTATTTGTGGCGGGGGGTTATTCGGAAACTTGTCGTGGGGGTTGGGGTTTATTGGTGGGAGGGGGGATTAATGGTGGGGGCTGTTTAATGGGGGTAATACGGTATCCGTCCACGGCGGCCAAAACCGCCTTCTCGCGCACGTACGCTGGCATCGATGCGATGAATTTAAAATTGCTGCAGCTGGGCGACGGTTGCCGGTTTTTTCGAGAACACGGGCTCCTCGACCCAACCCCAGACGAAAAATTTCAGTGGCCGTAGTGGCTACTCCATTGGACCTCTGCGGTCCACGAAATGTTTCGTCCAACCACTGATGCCCAGATAGCGAGTGATGAACTGGGACATCCATCCTGTGTGGAGAGAAAACAACGAAATTTATTTTGAAGTGCGCTCTTGATTGCATTAAGTGTTGTCTTTTGTTGTCCGGTGGTATCGTGTGATCTGTTAATTTCTGTGTTATTTTCTGGTCCATTTTTGAAACCTTTTGTGTTTTATCACTCTGTCATTCGTGTGCAGGTGAATAAATGGTCTAAAATTTTGCGCAAATTTTCTAAGTTAAGTCTTTCTAAACAATTGTCTAAAATTTTGTTATAAATGGTTCAACACAACTCGAGAGACGAAAAATAACGCGTCAAACACCTACACACTACTTCTGAAATACCCTGTACAATTGTATATGACCGCATTTCTGACCGCCGGAACATTGGCACCTTTACCTGCAAAAAAAATTTAGGGAAAAAGCCATGACCATCTGCAAAATATCTCCACAACTACTGGTGCCTTGGTGGCACATCGCTTCAGGTATTCTTGGCGTGCAACCCGGAAACCGCAAGCCAAAATGGTAAAACTGTCTAATCCGTCCAAGCTGTAAAAATTAATTTCGTCTGTGAAACACGGTCCAGTGTCCACGAACTGGATGATCCCGTCTGCTTCTGTGCGCCCGGTTTTGACGGAACTGCCTGTGAAAGTAACAAAATTTTGATTTTGTTTTAAAAGAACTTTCCTGTATTTTTCTTGTTTTCATGTTAATCTTGGAACACTAATTGTGCCATGACCGGTCAATCCGGTCGACGAAAAAGCTCGCAACACAATCATGCAGAAAAAATGCAGGGTGACTTAATCAAAATGCAAATTTAAAATGTATTCGTTACCAGCAGCTACCCCCTCGCGCCCTTTTTTTTCAAATTTGCTCGATGCCTGCAGCGAGCATAATAATAAGCTAATGTGTTCGCCCGTTCAGTTTTTACCTGCGACACTTTCACAGTCGAACAAAAATGGTTCCTGAGGTAATTCCATCTGACGTTTTTGATTTTTTTTCCAGCCTTTTTGGTGAAAAATAGGTATATTTTTAAAAGTTCGAAAGGTTTTTAGCTGATTTCCAGTGTTCGTCTTTTCAATGTTTGCCTGCGACACTTTCACAGTCGAACAAAAATGTTTCCTGGGGTAATTCAATCCACAGATTTTGAAAATTAATTAAAGTTTTTTCCCCGACCTTTTTTGAGAAAAAATGGTTGTTGTTTTAAATTTCGAAGGATTTTACGGCGCTACACAAGTGCTCGCCCTTTCAGTTTCTGTCTGAAGTTGTTTCATAACCTAACAACAAAATTTCCTGGCGTAAGTTCATCCGGAGATTTGAAAATTAAATTAATTTTTTGCACCTGACTTTTTGGGGCAAAATTTAGGCATTTTATAAATTTCGAAGAATTTGACGGCGTTACAAGTGTTCGCCCCTTAAATTTTTGTCTTTTGTTGTTCCATAACCGAACAGCAAAGTTTTCTGGTGTAATTTCATCCGGAGATTTTGAAAATTAAATTAATTTTTTTTTCTGACATTTTTTGGGGTAAAAATTTGGCATTTTTAAAGTTTCAAAAGGTTTTGCAGGGTTACAAGTGTTCGCCCATTCAATTCTTGTCTGAAGTTGTTCCATAACCGATCAAAAAATTTCCTAGGGTAATTTCATTTGTAGATTTGAAAAATCTGGTTACATTTTTGCTCCGACCATTTTTGGGATTAAAAATTGGGCATTTTTTGAAGTTCGTAGGGGTTTACCAGGTTTCAAGTGTTCACCCTTTTAATTTTGTATGATCTTGTTTTTTATTCGAAAAAATTGAGTCCCTGGGGTAAATTGATACGTGGAACAAGAAACCCCAATAATTTATCTGCACAGGCTTCTGCATTTGCATGTTTATATCGCTCTCTGCAGCTGTATTTACATATCTGTACGAAATTCTGTATTTTTTCTGCAAGGTTACCGTATTACCTCTAATAAACCCCCATGGGGGTTTATTTCTTCAGCGACTTCTGGGGGTGGGGGTTTATTTTTGGGGGGGGGGTTTTTTTTTGGGGGGGGGTGTTTTTTTTAATTATGTTAGGGCAAAACAAAGCAACCCTCGCGGGGGGGACGAGCCTTCCTATAGAGATTTCCTTTTGTAACAGCCTTTTGTAATGAAATTACCACTAACTCATCCCTTTGGGGCCTTTGGTAGCACAATTTCACCAATGTCACTGCATTCAGCCACTGAATTCGCTAGGTATGTGTTTCAAACAGGTTTCTAATAAACCCCCATGGGGGTTTATTTTTTTGGGGGGGGGATTATTTGGAAACTTGTCGAGGGGGTGGGGGTTTATTTTTGGGGGGGGGTTTAATTTTGGGGGGGGGGGTTTAATAGAGGTAATACGGTATGTCTGTGTGCGAGATGAGGTTTTCAACAAATTATCCTCCGTTCAGTGAATGGAAAAAATTGCTTTTTCTTAATTTTACGGTGCTGTTTTTTTGAAGACGTAGCACCATTACCCGCCACACCAGCACTCTTCAAACTGGTCGCCGACAACCAAGTGCCAAATACAACCGAGACAACTTCACTGAATATAATCTCCAGCGATGTTTATGAATGTGGTAAAAAAAAGTTTTGATTTTTTTTTGTTTCATGCTTTCGTCAAAACAACGTAAAAAGCCGCGCTTAACAACAACTGGCTGCATGAACAACAAGGCGCTCAAATCAAGCGCAGTTCAAAATCTACAAGAAATACAACAGAAAGATGTATTTGTTGCAGACGGTCCATATAATTGGCGCTTGGAATGTTTTCTAATCACCAAATCCTTCATTTTAGTAATAAGTGCCGCAAAAAGTTCCAGCAATATGCTTTTTTTCGCTTTACAACAATAATTATTGCGTTTTTAGGTTCCATTTGTGCAAAACACACGTGGTGTCTGGCGATCAGCTACCACGGAGGAACGAAAGATTGCAGGCTACATCGTGGACGGACATGCCTTCGGCCAGAGAGCGTTCCGTGTGTGCCTGACTTTGGCCTGCAGGCTGCTGCCGGCTACTTCTACCGTGAACGACAAACTGCTGCTGTGCAACCGTTCAATTTATCCTGATTTTTTGTCTCTATTTTTTTGATTTACTGTGTGTCCATGTCGTTTTCACCTATGAAAACATGTTGTTGACCCATATGTCTATATATTTTTGTCCAATGTCCATGTCCATATGTTTTTGGACTACTCCGCGTTGTTTATGTTCATATCAAAAATTTGCCATTTCGTTATTTTTGACCTACTTATTTCATGTTTGACCTTCGCCCAGTTCAGTTTCACCTACCGCATTGTCTTTGTTTGACCAATGTCCACTTTGCTGACGTAAAGTGATCATGACAAAGGAGCACTGAAACCCTTATAAGACGCGCGGCTATGACCAAAAACGGAATGACTGTCATAACGAACGACGAACGATTTATTTGTATCACTGGATGATCTGGCGGTGCACACGGATGAGCAAATTGTCGGGCCCGGGTGTCCCATTTTTTTCGTGCACATGATTATTATTATTACACGAATCACGCAACAATGGCGCGCCATCGAATTGTTGATCGTCTTATGTATTTTACTTTTATTTTTGCCGTTCCCATAAGCACGCACACGTGCGTGTGTCAAATTACGTCAATAATAGAATGGGAGACAGAAACATAATGTGCAAGAAAAAAAAACTCTCGCATCCACGCATGCGCGAGCGCCTTTTTTTCGTTTTAAAAATCGAAAGGATATAAACAATCCACAGTTGAAATAAATGCACGTACATACATTGTTGAACAATGCGCGTGTAAATGGACACTTTTCACCAGATAAATATCTATAAGATCATTTGATTGTGATAACAATCGTTTCATTAAACACCACTAAAATCCTGGAGTATGTGTGCATCATAAACACGTTGTTCAAACACATTTTGATTTTGGTGAACAAACTTTCTATATTTTTGACGGTGTAACCACTTAACATGCCTAAATAGTATGAAACACTAATTTTGATATTTCATGACACTTTACGAATAAAATTTGTAAATCGGGTAATTTGAAACACTGGAAAGTTTCGGTTGAAAAATTTTTAAAAGTTTTTTGCCCAATAAATAAATCTTCATCAACTTCACTTTTTCTTTTGCATTTTTTAAAATATGATGTAATAATTATATTAAAGTGTATTAAAGTAATTACCTACGTACTTTCCGTTAATCCGTTAATGTTGACAAGTTTCAGAATTTCGTCACCTCCTTCTGATCCTGAAATGCATGTTCTTCTGTGCTTGTCAGGTTGGCTCGTCAGTTTGACTTTAGTTTCTATTTCCAAAATCCACTCGAGGAATTGCGAACAAAACCGGTTCACAATATCAATAACATCATCAGTGTGTCACAAAACCCCAGAAAAAACAACGAAAAAAACGGGTTTTCATTTTTTCATTATTTCAGCGCTTATAGCCGTCGCTTCGGCGGCGTATAGCGGCGTTCACGTTGGCGAACTGGCGGAGAACGGCGGCAACTTGGCTGGTCAAGTGTTCGTCGCACGTGACACGCATCTGATCATCAGAGGATGGAATCTGCGGTCGACGCCAAGTGAGCGAGAGCAACATATGAACAATAAAATATTCATCTGTGGTCAGTTCTATAAGGTGTGCTTGAAAAGTGAATAGTTCTACTCCAGGGTGTCCCAAAATTTAGACCTTGACAAAATCCGGTTGAATACTTGAACCACAAGTTCATCTTTGACCGAAGTTTCCCATTGATTGGATTGATATTTCTAATTTCCACGCAAAACTGTTTGTCTTTGAAGCTCATGTCTCGATTATTTTTCCAGAATTTCTCAAAGACTAACTTTTGGAACACCCTGGAGTAAAAATGTTCACTTTTCAAACACTATTCACTTTTATAGAACTGACCACTGAAAGCGCAGCTTTCTTGAAGCAAAAAAAGCGGTGCGCCAAAAAGGCATTCTTTTGTGCGACAAAGAAATGTTACGCTATTATCGCAACACTTGCAAATGTTGATCTATTAGAAACAGAAGTAGTGAAGCAGAAACTTGACATCACATTCTTTCCACACCAGTTCTCTTGTGCTTCTGTAATTACCGTAAAGTCTTGGATATAAGGTCTCCTCACATGAATTTGAAAATCAAAAATTTCTGAAAAAAAGTGGAATTTGTGTGACAACCTTATAAATGGGAGGAGGTCTTATCATGCCCATTCGCGAGCGAAGCGGAGCGGAGCGGACAGCGGATGCGGCATAATATGGCCCGTCAGTCGCTCGCGCTAAAATTCCAAACTTACTTTGCCTCGCTCTGTGAACATAAAAGGAGATGAGATTTTTTTCTGCGGCACACAGGCAGACAATCCACAGATACACTGTGTGCACGAGAAATTTTTTCGTGGTGATCTTCTACACACGCTGTGTGCGTATTTTATCAATTCTGAAAGTGAAAAAAATTATTCTTCTATACCCCTTTTTTCGGCTATGTCATAAAATGTGTACGCAGTTTCAGCGATATAAAGAAAATTTGGACTGTTGTGATAAAAACATTTCCTAGGGTAAAAATCTTCGGGATTTTCAAATTTCGCATTCATTTTTTTTTTCTCCGATGCTTCCCAAGGCTTTAAATTTAGCTTGTTTGTACAAAATTACGAAAAATGCTTATTTTGACGTGTATTTGCGATTTCTGCGCGTGAAAACAAAAGCGTTAT
>JASANC010004053.1:0-13425 GCA_030248135.1 Theristus sp. LFF4_11
GCCACCGCTTTCATTTGCCTATGCTGCGCCGAACTGTCTCTGTTGACCAAAGAGTATCATGATGACTCCAGCTATGAAGAGCGACGTTTTGAGAAAACAATCTCAACTGGCATTAATAAAAAATAGGTAAAGGAAATTGAGATGGAGTTTTCTTAAGTAGCAAAAAAAGGGCGCCAATTCAAATTGCAAAAAAGTGCCACGCACAGACACACAGACACTTTGTAAATTTAATAACGTTTTTTTCAATTACCCGTTTTAAAAAGCTAATGCTTCTTTTACCCGTTTACCTAAGCCAAGCCTTTTTTGCAAAGTAAAAATGCGAAGTTTATGATTTTGCTATTTTCACCCGTTCACCCTAACCTAAGTCAAGCCTTTTTGTATGTGAAGTAAGATTGAATAAAAAAATATAAAAATTAACGTTTTTTTCATTAAAAACAACCCGTTTTAAAAAGCTAATGCTTCTTTTACCCGGTTACCCTAACATAAGCCAAGCCTTTTTTCTAAAATGAAAATGAATTGAAGAAACAAAAAAGTGACGTTTATAATTTCGTTTTGCAGTCATTGCTTCTTTTTACCCGTTTACCCCAACATGACCCTAACATTTGGCAAAGTGAAAATGAATGGTAAATACCATTTCGACCTAATTAAAAAACTAACTTTTTTCAGAGACGGTTTTGTTACATCTTTCGCAGTCGCTCGTCAAGTTTTGAGCAGCAACAATTGCCAGTTGCCCATAGTGCGTTACGTTGAAATTATCGCGCATAAACCATGGAGTATCAATTTGAAAATGAAACATGGAGTATCAATTTCAATGAAATTTACTTGTTTTGAATCCAAAGTGCAACTTGCAATGCCGATGTCGATGTGCGTTTTGCAACCCGATTTTTAAAACAAAAAAAGTTCAAACTTTTTTCAAAGACGGTTTTGTTACATCTTTCCCAGTCGATCATCAAGTTTTGATCAGCCACCGCTTTCATTTGCCTATGCTGCGCCGAACTGTCTCTGTTGACCAAAGAGTATCATGATGACTCCAGCTATGAAGAGCGACGTTTTGAGAAAACAATCTCAACTGGCATTAATAAAAAATAGGTAAAGGAAATTGAGATGGAGTTTTCTTAAGTAGCAAAAAAAGGGCGCCAATTCAAATTGCAAAAAAGTGCCACGCACAGACACACAGACACTTTGTAAATTTAATAATATAGATTTCAAACGAGCAGCGTGCGGTGGCTGGCAATAATAGTCACGTGACTCAAGAATGGATCGCACATGTGATTTCCTTAGTAGCCAACACAAGCCGCTTTTATGTGTTTGTAACCTGTTTGGTTATTGCTGCACTGAATTGACATGATAAATGCCTCGTTCACAAAACATCAAGCTTAAAAACATCCACAAAAAACAGCAGTACTAGTTTTTAGTTCAGCCATCACAACGGGTCTTCGCCTTGACGTAGCAATAGACACGGTACACAATCCATAGCAGAAAAACCTGGAATAAGACATTTTCAATCTGAAACATTGATAAGAACGTGTATAGTCGCCCTGGATAATACCGTAAAGTCTTATAAGGTTCCTCCCACTTATAAGACCCCCACCCAAAAGTGGGCGGAGAGTCACACGGCGGGAAACCAAAAAATTCAAAATTTTGACTTGGTCGAAAACCTACCCCGTTTATAAGGGCCGAACTTTCTTATCTTTGCTTTATAAGACCTCCTCCCACATATAAGGTTGTCACACAAAATTCCACTTTTTTCAGAAACTTTTGATTTTCAAATCTATATAAGGAGATTTTACATGCAAGACTTTACGGTACTTGTCGTATTAGGTGATTGGTTGCACGCACGCTAATACATCATGTTATATAGTCCGTTTTTGGGCTGCTTGTTTTTTAGCTGCACTTACCGACAGTATAATACCCAGCAGCATGACCACATTCAACATGATTTTCAGTTCAGCCATCATCGGTGGTCTTCGCCTTCACGTAACGATAGGCACGATACACAATCCATAGTAGAAATACCTTAAATGAGACATTTTCATTCTGAAACATTGATTAAAACGTTATTAAATACAAGCACGCATGCACGCACGCACGCACGCACGCACGCACGCACGCACGCACGCACGTACGCACGCACGTACGCACGCCCGCACGCACCACACGCACACACCCACGCACGCACGCACCACACGTACGCGCGTTCGCACGCTCGCATGCACGCACGCACGAACGCACCACACAAACGCACGCACGCATGCACGCACGCACGCACGCCACTAGTCACACACGCACGCACGCACGCTGGACACAGGCACACGTGGTTACAGGCACACACGCACACACGAACGCACGCACGCACCACACGTACGACCGCCCGCACGCTCGCATGCAGGCACGCACGCACGCACCACACAAACGCACGAACGCATGCACGCACGCACACACGCACACAGGCGCACGCACGCACACAGACGCACGCACGCACGCACGCACGCACGCACGTACGCACGCGTCACTGACCTGTATCAAAATCGCCAACATCATCACCACGATCAGTATCACCACGTGCGCCTGCGTCACGTCGCTTCCTTTCGGTGCACCGGCCGCCAGCAAGTAAACTCCGTAGCCGATTAGGCCGACGCACAACAACAGTTGAAGGACACAAAACACCAGATAAGGCGTCATAAAGTGGTGTCGTTCTTTGAACAGACCAACTAACAGCCAAATCGAGACCACAACGGCGATCGAGTAGTAGACGAGATTGAAAACTGGAGTTTTTTGGAACTTTTGAAATCTGCATACAAGAAAAGTCGTTTATTCATTGAATAATTTCAAAAAAATGTTTTTTTGAAATAATCGCAAAGAAACCCACTCCAAGGCGCCCGCAGAGGGCCGGGCTCTTTGACACTGAGGCCTTGTCCCAAAGCACTCAACCAACCGACGCAACTCAGACAGACCTGGAATGAAATTTATCGCGAAGATCTGCAAAAGTTTGGTGTTCAGAAAATTTTCGGCTAGAATTGAAATAAATGACTTTGCCATCGACCGCGTGGTAGGCGTCTTTTTTTCAGTCAACTTTTGAAAAAGTTTTCCAGTATTGACAACGCCAGGTACACGTTCAGAGAACCAACCGCCAAACTGAAACTCTTCACTATGACCCTGACGTCGCAAAAAACTGTTCTAAGCGAATGAAAAAAAACAACTGTACCCCGATAATGCCGATTATCACCGCTCCGGTCCAAACGCGACACCCGCACGGACTCTTCCATTTTGGGTCGTTCTCATAGAAGGTCATTATTATTCAAAAATTCAATCAGTTCTTTGGTCAGTCAGAGTAACATATACGTACGTATTACCTATCTTTTTAAACGTGTCCCACTGAAATGACGTCATATGCCGCCAAACATATGCCGTCACAGCAAACCAGACTTTCCGTTTATCCGATTTCTTCCCGTAACCAAATGGTGAATGTCGAATCGGTGACACCAAACTGACATTTTAGTGCCTGTACTTTAACAAACGGGCGTTTTTAAAGCAAATGACGTCATTTTAATCCGGACACGTTTGAATAAATCCACAATATCTATTGCATTTTTTTGCGATTTCCATGCTCGCAAAATTGGCAACTTTTCCTTGCCGCCCCTGTAACAAATAGCACAATTGATGCGAAACACTCGAATGCGCATAACAAACAGTTCACGAATCATGTCTCCATGGCAATTGCATGGATGATGGTAAATCATCGCACTATTATCCGTGTTTACCTTATGCCATTTTTTATGCAGTACCACACTGGAACTAGAGCTGCAATTACGCTTTTTTGTTGAAAATTGACGCTTCATTGAAAGCATCCCGACAGAGAAAACATTGCGCACGGTGTTATGGTTTGTTTTGTTTTATTCAATAAAAATGTCACCAATTCATGAATAACTGCACACATAAGCGTCATGATAATGAAGAAAATAGGTGCAAAACCATAACGCACACAACAACATTGGCCGTTATTGAAAAAAGTTTCAGACAAATCATGGACAAAAAAGCGGAGCCAAAAAAACGCAATAAGCCGAAACGCAACACACGAAATGAACCGAACTCATTAATTATCACGGCCACTCAAAACTGAACAGATATGTCGAGTAAACTCAACAAATATGTCGAGTAAACTGAACAGATATGTTGAGTAAACTGGATAGATATGTTGTTCAGTGTAGTGTAGCGACAGTGTGTACTGTGTATACACTGTATTTATTTCAAGGATTCTATTATTTTCCGATCAGTTTTTCTTGTTTTTTTTTCATTAACCAAACTAACTCGACACATATTCAACAATCAATCAACAATACACCCCAACAATGAGCGCGCCTCGCACGCCAGTCATCATGCTGCTGTTCATGCACGTCCATCGTCCCTCCTCCATCGCCATGGTCAGTGCGCTCAAGTGTCACCAGTGTCTCACGACCACCAACAAAGTGCCGAACGACCCGGCGAACTGCGTCAACGTGAACGCGTTCGACTGTCGCAGCAAACATCGCACCAATGGCGGGCGGCATCTCGATGCGTGCCTGAAGGTGTGTGCGTGTGTGTGCGTGTGTGCATGGTGTGCGTGTGTGCGTGTGTGTGTGTGTGCGCGTGTGTGCATGGTGTGCGTGTGTGCGTGTGTGTGCGTGTGTGCGTGTGTGCGCGTGTGTGCATGGTGTGCGTGTGTGCGTGTGTGCGTGTGTGCGTGTGTGCGTGTGTGCGTGTGTGCGTGTGTGCGTGTGTGCGTGTGTGCGTGTGTGTGTGTGTGTGTGTGTGTGCGTGTGTGTGTGCGTGTGCGTGTGTGCGTGTGTGCGTGTGTGTGTGCATGGTGTGCGTGTGTGCGTGTGTGCGCGTGTGTGCATGGTGTGCGTGTGTGCGTGTGTGCGCGTGTGTGCATGGTGTGCGTGTGTGCGTGTGTGCGCGTGTGTGCATGGTGTGCGTGTGCGTGTGTGTGCGTGTGTGCGTGTGTGCGTGTGTGTGTGCGTGTGCGTGCGTGTGCGTGCGTGCGTGTGCGTGCGTGTGTGCATGGTGTGCGTGTGTGCGTGTGTGCGCGTGTGTGCATGGTGTGCGTGTGTGCGTGTGTGTGCGTGTGTGCGTGTGTGCGTGTGTGTGTGCGTGTGCGTGCGTGTGCGTGCGTGTGCGTGCGTGTGTGCATGGTGTGCGTGTGTGCGTGTGCGTGCGTGTGTGCATGGTGTGCGTGTGTGCGTGTGTGTGCGTGTGTGCGTGTGTGCGTGTGTGTGTGCGTGTGCGTGCGTGTGCGTGCGTGTGCGTGCGTGTGTGCGCGTGTGTGCGTGTGTGGTCGTGTGTGCATAGTGTGCGTGTGTGCGTGTGTGCGTGTGCGCGTGTGTGCGTGTGTGTGTGCGTGTGCGTGCGTGTGCGTGCGTGTGTGCGCGCGTGTGTGCGTGTGTGGTCGTGTGTGCATAGTGTGCGTGTGTGCGTGTGTGCGTGGTGTGCGTGTGTGCGCGTCAGTCAGTCAGTCAGTCAGTCAGTCAGTTTTAGTCTGCAATGCACGGCACAATACCAGAGAAGTGTAAGACACCATGAGTAGGCAAGCCAAAATTTTCAGAGTAGGCGTGTGATTTTCAGAGTGCCCCTAGGCTAAGCCAGAATTTTAGTGTCCCACTTAGACGCTCTGACAACAATTTCGGTGGAGGTGGAGCTTCCATTTCCATAGAATGCATGCGCTCGTACATAATTAGCAGCCAATCGGCTATGTTGCATGGATTGTTGAGTGCAACTGTCTTTCGATCGCATATGCACCTAGCTGACTGATTGGTGATCACTGTTTGGAGGCGCCAGAGTCCGACCCGCGCAGCAAAGCGCATGCATGAATGCAGCGGACAGCCTACAGTGGCACGCATCAGTTCTTGCGCATACCGTCTTTAAAGAGCTCGTGCGAGCTCTTCAGAGCTCTCCACAAAATAACACGCAAGGTTATATTAGAGTTCAACAGTATCTTTTAAAAAAACATTTTTTTTCTTCGAGGCGATCAATCGTTACGGTGACGTGCGCAAAGCGTGTGCCAACGGCGACTGGTGTCGCGCGGAGATGGGCACCGCCGAGAGAACAGCGTGCGCGCGAAATCGCCGCTACAAAGACGAGAACGTGACGGAGCTGTGCTGCTGCGACGACCGGACAGCGTGCAATCGCGCGATCGCAGCCGTGCGACAGCAGACGAACAAATGGACGGACTGGTGGACGATTCTCATAGTGGCACTGGCGATGCTGGCCTCCGTCTCCGGATCCGATGCAGTGAAAATGGCGTGAAACAGAAATGTTGGCAATTCTGTGTGCTAGTTACAGTCTCACTCAATAACATATGCAACCAGCTGATTGGTCGGTGATCCCGTGACGCACGCATTCTGTGCATGAATTGCTGTGGCGACGCTGAGTTTGGTTTTTACACAGAATGCATGCATCAACCAATCGGCTAGTTGGACTGTATTTGTTATAATATGGACAATAGCTAGTTATTTAGTTGACTGTATGTGTAGTTCCCAGCTGAGCCGATTGTTAATTTCGATTTGAGACGATCACAACAACAAGAATAATTGCGGCAACACAAAAACGTTAACTGGTTTTGATATGTTCGATTCCATTTTGATTGATTCAACTGCAACTTGATTGTACTTTTTTATTTTGGTCCCGCGACGCATAGCGCGTGATTGGTAAATGCTTCCCAGCAGTTTCTATGGTGATTTTGATACTCAGAACCGAAGCAGATTTTAATTTAGTTGACCTCCGGAATTTCGTTTCCAGAATTTCACTTCGTAGTTGGACTAAGACAAAAATTATGGCTGAGACTGAAGCGAGGGATATGAGCCAGCGAGGAATTCGAGGTTCCGTAAATTGCACCCCCGCAGAAGTCCAGAAAAACATCACAAATACTGGATTAACACGTTCAGAACCACAATGATCACAACAATTACAGTATGGCCGAATAAATAAGGCAGCCCGTCAAGGCGGGATCAGTCGCAGACTAGGAGTTGTCTTTTTCAAAAATGCCAACATAACTCCTAATCATGTGTTCAAGGGAGCAAGAATGAACATAATAGCACGAAGAATCCATTAGTCTGAAAAAAACACGTCAAATTTGGCACACATGTTGGTTTCTGAACGTCTATTTTCTTTTATTCAAATTTCGCGCGCTCCTTGCACCCTGAAAAAAGCTGCCACGTTTACTCGGTCATTCCGTAACTCCATACAATTACAACTCATCAAATGACAGTTTATTTTACATCAATCAAGTTATTACGAAGCATAAAATGTGTTTGTATTTGAACTTGAAGATGAACACATTGGATGCGAATAAAATCGAAACAGTTTTGTCGTCAAAATTTTCAAAAGTTCAACATTTCTTTATGAATGTTTCAAGCGGTGCTTCTTTTTTTGGCGCAACTCATTTCGCTCCGTTCGAGCTGGAGCAGCCTGAAAACGTTTTTTTAGGACAAAGTCACGTAAAATGTCGTGTTACGCCGTTCATCATGGTCTAATACAAGTCGGTACTCACACAACACGTCCAATTAGAAAAAAACCCCGTCTGCAAAAAAACATTCGGTTCTTTTTAATCGGCGTGTAAAAACGCCAGCTGGGTTTTTCATTTGACAAAACGCCGGATAAACGCCAGTCTCTTAAAATGAGCACCGTGTATGGGTGTCTGTCAAGAGCACTCCAGCAAAATCATCCGATCGGTCGCGGTTGTGATCAACGGTCCTTAATTGTGGCAAAATCTCAACTGGCGCTGGTATTTTTTAACGCCAGCTGAAAAGCGCCTGTTTTATGTAACAATGAAACAACAACCGCAACACGCTCAAAAGCCATTCATGCACTCGCTGCACTCAGTTTAGTGTGTGTGAAGTGACGCCAGGCGCTTCAAGCTCCATGAATGGCGCTTAAAATTTCATGAATGGCACTTCAACTGTGGAAACGAACCTGAACGTAGCACCACGACCGGTAGACGATCAGTAGCACCAGCGCCTTAAAGCAACATGATCTACAAAATTCATCTTCTCAGTAATATTCACAAAAAAAGTAAAATAAAAAAATCACAAGCTCAATGCCAAAAAGTACATGTATCGGCGCCAACTTATTGCTGATTGAAAAAAAACCCTTGGCATATCATTCAGTCTTGGGTGTTCATTCCGTGTTTTTTGTGTGTCTATTTTTGCGAGATGTACAGATTGTTGAAACCTGCAACAGACCCGTAGCCCGCTCCAGAGCACTAGTGCCATTCCAAGAGCGACAGTGGTCGAAAGCGACTCCACTGATTGAAACTGGTCACCCGAAAACGAACCAATCACCGACAAGCTCGCCACACAGACGCAGCCAATGAGAAAGACCAGTTCAAAAGTGGAGAACGCCAGATAGGGCGTCATGAGCATGGGCTTGTGTTTGGCGAGCCCGTAGCACATCAGCGCCGTGACCAGCGTCATCAACGCATACAACGTGCTGCCGATGTCTGTGAAAAAAGAGGCGGAGTTATTTCTGTTTCAACGAGTCAACCAGAGCAGACGCAACATACAGTCGAACTCTAAGTTATAGGAAATCAGCTGATTCGTTGGTGATTACGGTACGTATGCTCTCTGTGCCAACCAAACTCCGCCCACGCCCAGCAATGCCTGCACAGAAAGCATGCATGACGTGACCACCAACCAATCAGCTGATTCCCTATAATTTAAAGCTCGACTGTACATTTGTTAATATGAAGACTGTCTCTGTTTGGTCTTGGCCTTTTGGCCAGCATCCGATAAAGGATGGCCTCCACACATTTCGCCATCACACCACACGCCTCCGTTAACCGGCTGAGTTACATTGAATAAAAGAAAACAGCTGTGTCCAGAGAGTATAAAGAAAAGAACTGTTTTGTAAACCTCCCACTAACACCACGGTGGACTCCACTCGCTTCTATCCGTCTCGGTCGACAGCAACTCTCCTATGAACCCCCCGGTTGACATGAGCACCTGATGGAAATGTGATCGAATCAGGGGAATTTTTTTTGATAAGTCACTGAACATTAAAGTTGTTGTGGGGATTTTTAGGCGATGTTTTTAGCCAGGGCTAACCCAGGGAAGCGTACTGAACGCCATTGAGTAGGGCGTCCATCGAGTTTTCTCGGTCATTAAGTGCCTATACACCCTTCGGCGTGGCTCGATCCCCCGAGCGCTCAGACAATAGTCGAACGCACTACCACCAGGCCACGAGCGGTGACATCAAAGAAAAAAAACCCTCTGAGCAACCATGGCACAGCCGACGGCTTTCGCCGCAGTTGTAACGTGACACCCGCAGCATGGACTGCGCCATCTTCCATCGGTCTCCAAGAATAATGCGCTGCTCATTTTCCTTCGGTTAAAATTCACCTCTGACCAGTTTTCTTGATATCACGGAGTCTTTCTCATGGTGGTTTGTTATTTTTTGTAAACGCTTTCGGTGAACGTTGTATATTTCAAACTAACTTATGAAAAGCGATTGAGAAATGTTTCCATTTTAGCAAATGAGCAAGGATGATGGTTGCA
Source organism: Theristus sp. LFF4_11 (assembly GCA_030248135.1). Lineage (NCBI taxonomy): Eukaryota > Metazoa > Nematoda > Chromadorea > Monhysterida > Xyalidae > Theristus > Theristus sp. LFF4_11. The sequence continues at coordinate 9,528 of JASANC010004053.1, forward strand.
CACATCATGTGTTTTCAATATTTCTATGGCGACAAAAGCGCTTTTAATGTTGTTGGCCATCATAGGCTAACTGACTCTGATGATTACAGTAAACGTTAGAAATTGTTAATGTCAAAATATTATAAACAATCGATTTGTGTGATGAGAACAAATAACGTTTTTTTTGTTTTATTGAGGATTTGAGTGTAAAACGGGTTCAAAAACCGATTTTGCCCAAACTTGTTCCACGGGTTGCTCCATCCACCATCACGAATTGCTGCTTCATCACTTTGGTTTGCACAAACGATTGACATTTTTCAATTAATCGTAATGGAAATTAGAATAAACTACGATTTAGTTTATGACGATGGTGTTTGGTTGAATTTGTTATTGCGTTCTATTGTTGCTTCTGCATCTTGCTCACAATTAATAGCAGACGACCTTCAAACAGTGTTCCAAATTTAATGCCAAAATCTTAAACTATCGAGCTAGCACGAGAACGCGCCATTTTGTATATTGTAGCTTTTTTGCAACACCCTGTTCAAAATTGTTTTTGCATATTCGACGCCGGTTTTGCTGTGAAAAATGAATAGTTAAACAATTTTTGTTTTAAACCAGTTGCTTTTTGTGCAGCAAGTACTGTACTAATACGCATGTTACTTGTTTACCTTACAAGGTGCAGCAGGTAATTGAAGCCGCGCAATTACTGCGCCCAGGGGCATTTGCAACCTGTTTAAAAACACACTTTGATTGGTTTAAAACAAAACACAAAAAACGTTTCCGCAGTAATCATTTGACGTGCATGAAACGCGGAACTAAACTCAATGAATTCACAATTATTAACGTAATGGGAACAAATCACATGGGAACTAAACTCAATGATTTACCAATTGATAACCGGAATTAAACGCAATGACATCAAACTCGGTGAAGTTGCAACTTTTCTGCGTCTGCTTTTGGCAATTAGTGGGCAGCGAAAGACCAGTTTTTGCAAACAGTTTCAAGTTTCTGTCTAAACTCAACGATTTGTCTGCATCACGCCATCGCGCATGTTATTTTGGTATATAAAAGCTGGTAAAATTTTTGGATTGTTTACAATTTTCAGTTTGTTTTCAGAATCAGTTTAAAGTCAGAACAACGGAACGACGCCAATCTTTGCTGGTGACATCATGGCAAACACGGTCGTTGTGCTACTCGGTGTGATCGGCGTTTGTTCGATCGCTTTCGGTATGGGCTTTCTAATCGGGGAGGCTGCGTGCAGGATCTTTTTCATCTGAAAAACAACCCTCTTTTACACGAAACGTTTCAACCGTTAACCAAGTTCCTTGGTTAACAACCCAAAAAAAGCTGCCATATTTACTCGGCCATTCCGTAAGTGGATAAAATTCCAGCGAAAACGCCCAAACGGTTGCTAAAACTGCAGCAACACCAAATTGGTATCACTACTTGTGGACCACCCTGTATATATCTTTTTCACGGCTGCAAGTTTCAGCTCATTTTTAGAGGGCTCAAATGCCAACGCTCCGACTGCGCGGGAATCAGAGGTAGCCCGGATTGCTCGCAGCATCTCACAAACAGTCGATTATCAAAAAACTTTTGGCTCAATTGGCATGCTACGGTAACAGCCGCATTGGGTCTTGACACGGTGTTGAGCATCCAAGAAAACAATAATGGGACTCCTTTGGGTAGCAAATTTACCTGAGAATCATACGTCCACCAGGCAAGAAAAAGTTGCCACGTTACGACTGCCTGTCTGTCTGACTATATGGCAATAGTTGCCCGCGCGCAAATTTTTCAAGGAAAAGGCCTCAATATTGGCCAGCGCTTGCGTCTTCTCGCGCTGCAAAAGCAACTTTCGGTTACTGTTTATAATAAACAAGCGGCAAACTCCGTTGCAGTCAATAACCGATTTTGGCGCTTGGTAACTCAGCGTTTTTGCGGTTGAGTTGACAAAAGTTGACAATTCCCGCCTTTGTGCACAAATTGTATACACACACAAACCTGCGCGGTGGCAACCATTGCCATATATTCAAGATAGGCAATTGTCAACGTGTGGCTACTTTTTTCGCCAGCGTGTCAGGACTCACTACGGTAGATACCGTATCTCGATGAGCCGAGTGTTTTGGCATTCGACTACGGTATTCATGCTCTCCAAGCACACGCCAATCAACGCCGCTTCAAACGACAGAGGTAGGAAAACATGTGCAACTGCCCGATTGGTTGCTTTTGAGTTGCCTTCGGTTCACTGATTTGTCATTCAAATAGATGCGCAGCGTTTAAAAAGAAGCAACTTGAATTTTAACACGAGACTTTAACAACTTTCACTTGGGTTGTGTGTGAAATAACTACCTACGTGCCAAAATCCATTCCGAAGTTTTAAAAATTGCAAAAAATTCATTGGGCTTTCTTGCAAAAAATGTGGCTCAAATTTTGCTTGATTTTTGGGATACATTTCGGCATTTTACATGCGTTTTACACAAATTTTAAGCGAAATCTACCTTCGGAATTCGGAGGCTCGCTGGAACCTCTAAAAGTCTCAAAAGTCTAAAACCTCAAAAGTTTTATGTTTTTTTTTGCATGGAAACACCCGCACCTTGATGAAAATAGGCAACCCGATGACAAATATTGTAGTTGTTGAACGCATATTTCCGCATATTCGTCATAAAACAGCGTTTAATGACTTTCCGGCAGTTTGTTTTGGTCAATCAATGGTTTTATACCCACTCATAATCAAGACAGGTGTCCCGTTAGGCTTAAGGGGCATTCACGAAGCAGTATTTAGTGAGCGCGCAGCACAGCTACGCGTCACTAAGTACTGCTTCATGAATGCGCCTTTAGGCTTACGAAACAACGCGAACGCATTTCGCAGTGTTTATAGCTGCGCGTGATTAAAAATTAACATTTTATTGTTTCCAGTTCCTGCAGTTACCGTGCACTGCGTCGGTGTTTAACGTTGCAAGAGAGCTTATCGCTCCGGACACAGTGCCGGTTAGTGAGCCAATAGTCAGATATTGGTATTTCATTAGATGCACTTTTCGTCCTTTATGAGCGGGACAAACTGGTGTTTCATTTGTTTTTTTTTTCAAGAACACGCCCGCGTGACTAATCATAATTATTTTTATGGTGTGGGATTACTTGCGGCCCACGCATTTGCGGCCCACACAGTAGCGTCCCAACATTAGCGGGCCACGCATTACTGTCTCACTCATTCCCGGCTCACCTATTTGCGGCCCGACACGCGCGTTCCACTCATTTGCGGCCCAGCAATCAGTGAGTTTCTTATTCAAATATAGCAGTGCGCGGCGGCTGAAGTCACTGGAACCGAATTGTTGGGCTGGGCCGCAAATAAATGGGACGCAAATGAATGGGGCCGCTAGTGGTTGGGCGGTTAAGGAGGGGTCGCAAATGGATGGGCCGGAAATGTTGGGACGCTAATGTGTGGGCCGGAAATAACGCTGCACAAATGAACGTACGCCATTATAATTTATATGTACAGGGTGTTTAGAAGCAGTGGGTAGGTGTTTGACGTGTCATTTCTCGAGTTGTGTTGGTTGAACCATATTCAATGGAATTTTAGACAGTTGTTCAAGAACGTTCAACTTAGATTTGTGCAAAAATTCAGAGAAATTCATTCACCTGCACATGAATGACAGAGCAAAACACAAAAAAAAATTCAAAAATGGACCAGAAAATACCATTATCTAAAAATGCGTGAGACGCATATAAAAGGAGGAATATGGCCTTGTGTAAGCAGTGAAAGACTTGGCTCGACAACGCTTTTCAAGTCTCTGATGTGGTACACACGGATACAAGTACATAAGAGTCATATTTTTGCGCCGTTTATTTATGATTTCGGTTGCACATGGCAACCCTCGTGCTTTGTATTGTAGACAAATGACCTTTCACAATTGCGGATTTC
>JASANC010004055.1:0-40098 GCA_030248135.1 Theristus sp. LFF4_11
AAAAGCGAGCAAGCATACACGCAAGAAAGGTAAGGTTGAAAGGTAACACTATCGGCGACACAGGTTTCGCTAGCCCATAATACTACACTAGTCCGTGCGACCACAAAAACGGCGACGCACAACTTTGAAATATACGGTGGCAGAAAGGTGAGTTGAACTGATTTTGAGAGGTCATCAGCCGGCTGGATGCATAAAGTGTGACGCAACTGACGTTTGTTCGTCCGGCTTTGCTCGCTTTTCAGCAGTGTAAGCCAATTGTTTGTGGTAATATTCGAATGTGCCGCACTCACTGGGTCAATCAGTCTGTGTGTGCCGCCGCCTATGTTTTGAGCATCATTTTGGCGCAAACGCACACACGAAAACGAGCGCAAACTTTTGCACCAAAGTTTTTCCAAACGAGCACTAATAATTTCACAACAGTTTTGCTGCATTATTGCTTTGCACGAGGAACACTGATTGTCGTTCCGGCTCATTTTGTTATTGCTGCAGTGCGCAAAATTGAATTTACTCCATATTCGAAGCGCGAGAAGCTTCTCTGTCTGGGAAAACACATATCATTGGACTATGTTGAGTCTAGGCACGTGCTGTTGCATTTAAGTTTTGAAAAGAATTTTAAAAAAAGTTGAAACTTGGGCGCAAAACGAACAAACAGAACCCAGTTATTGCCTTTCGCGCAATTGTAACTGAAATTCGCTTATTTTTTGCGTATACTGCAAAATGAAGCGCAAAATGAATGTAGAACGCGTGAATATGCGGAAATGTGTCCTGGTGTGCCGGTGTGAAAAACGCCATAATCAGTCAAATGCATCTTTCAGCTGAAAAACTAAACTTCGATCAGCAACACGGATTCACTCTGTTGCTCATACTTTCTGTTGTTTTCCACACGACGCTCTTTTCGGTGACAAAAGACTGCGACAAAGCGTATTTGACAAGTGAAATTGTGTGCGGCCTACAACAGTGGCACAAGCTGATTTACGAGTGCTGCTCAATACAACAGCCTGCTGGCGTTGAAACAATGCTCAGATGCTGCTCAGATCAGTAGACGTTTAAGAGGTGCTCCGTTGAAGCCAGCCGCTACTTGTATGGTGGAGATTAAAAACGAAATAAATTACGGTGTAAATTGAAATTGAACTGCCACAGCGTCAAAAGAGACAAAATTTCGTTGCCATCATTCAATGTAACGCGATTACTCGGAACGCTGTCACATCAATACGCAGTTTAGCAAATTGAAATTGCCACGTCTGTCAAGTCAATGAGGTTAAAAACGTTTTTATAATCTATTTTAAAATGTGGACAAGCGAAAAAAGTCAGCAAAGATAAATTGATCAACCGAACAGCTTTTAAAAATTCAATGCAGCAGAGTGACCCAGTTTCGCTCATAGAGCGTCGATTACAACTAGTTCTGACGACCGTGTTTGATTGTAACAACCTCAATCAATTACAGCGTTTGCAACCGTAAAAACAAGTGATAAATGGTCTTCATTCGTGGAACAACAAAAATAATTCATGACGGAACAAAAAACGTCGGTGAACATGAATGAAAATACGAAAATACGTTGGAAGTAGTGTGCAGCTTGAAAATTAGCTGCTGCTGCAATTGAACGTGGCAAGCACCATACGACTGCAGTGTCAATAGTGGTTGTCGCGTTGTGATACGTCACTTCAATGTCAACTTGCTGCAATATCGCTATAATTCCATTTTACGTTCATGTAATTTGCATCGGCGCCCAGCTTAGTCACCAAGCGCCTTTTTCTTAAATCGACAGCAATGCAGGGCAGTGTAAAGTGAAAACAATAAATTTTCATTTCGAAATTTGGATTTTACAGCAATAACCGTAGCGTTCAGGTTCAAAAGTTTCTACACCGAGAGTTAGCACCCGACAACAAGCGTGCTGTTCAGTCAGCTAGCGGCCTGAATATTATAAATGGCTATGACACTGCACTGGCCTGTTCTCCCAAATGGCCAGCAACCTGGATGGGTGGCAAATGTAGTTCTTGCGCATGCCCCACCTCTCATGTTCGTGTTGTGAATTATTTAGTAATAACAATGCAGCATACGATACATTGTATAAAGAGCCGTTTGATTGAGTGCAATATCTGCTACGGCCAAATACACCACAAGCTGGTTATTTTCGAATAGCATGCGCTTGCTTTGCTTGTCCATTGATTGCTTGAATGCGTTTTTGCCCGCCGGAGGGCTGAGTGAAGGCTGAATAATGTGCAAAGAAAAACCGGAATCACACTCTAATAAGCAGGTTCGTTCCTTGAAAATGGATGCGAAGCGACGCGGTGGTCTGGATGGTTTACAATGACAACGCTATGTATTTCCAGTTGCTTATTTTGAGCAAAGTTCGCAAATTTTTGGATTTTAAATGTACAATACTGGCATCGCTCCCACCTTCTTGACTGCGACGGCCTCGTGGCGTGGATGGTAGCGCGTTATACACTTGTCTGTGCGCTCGGGTGATCGAGCCCCGCCGACGGGTGTATGGGCACTTAATGACACAAAAATTCGATGGGCGTTGTTCTGTACGCTTTTCTGGTTCGCCCTCCTGGCTAAAAACATCGCCTAAAATCTGCGTTCGTTCGTTCGTTTCACCGCGTTTGAATCGCAGATGATGGGTCTAGTCTGGATTTCGTCTTCTGCCAACGGAAACAATAAAATTTTTAACCAACCAATCAGAAGACACAAGTTTTCGCCAGTGAAGTGGCACCACAACAACACATCGCAAACGACCGGGCCTAAATGAGCGTGCTGCCTTGGTGTCGCCGTTGAGTCTAATGATGAATTGTCAATTGTCAGTGACTGGACGTGCCCACGAGCCTGAGCGTCACACAGTCGGCGTCAATCAAATGCATCATCCATTTCTGCCAGTATTCTACAGTGTTTGTATTTCAAGAGCAAAGTGTACCGCCATTGAAAAGCGAAACTTGCAGTTCAAATCAAAATGTTGGTTGTCAAAACACGTTTACCTAAACGATCGTTTGAGAAGTACAATTTTGCATAACCAATCAGCAATTAACGACTGTTTGATCGATGTACGTGCGCCAGACAGACGCTGTTTGCTTTTTTCAATTCCACAGACTGATTGGCTGCATTTGAATCCGCAGCGCACTGATTGGACACACAAATTGGCTATCGTCAATGAACGGTCGATATCGTCCCCTGTGATTCAGACTCAAATAACTGAACACATTTGTTGGAGATGGATGCAACAAGCACACGAGCGCATGAACGGTCGATCCGTATGTTCGCCGCATTTTCGGTTTTGAGTGCAACTACGACCATAATTTATTGAAAGCTGAACACCGACAAACAAAATTTATAACCCAATGAGAAATTCACGTTCGTTTTCATTGAATATTTAGGTATACACACGTTCAATTGTAGTGAAAAATAGAAACATCACTGTCATGACTGGATCAATCGGTACTGAACACAGTAGAATTGGGAAAATCAATGAACAAATTGATCACAGTACGTGGAATGACCTACTACACCGCAGTGAAATAAATAATACCGGCCTTAACCAACAAAAAAAACAATAGTATAAAGCGACCAACAGTAACAGCAATACAAGTACATGTGCGCAAATAAAAGTCTCTGTTTTGGCTATAAAATTGAGGTTAGTTACTTCGTTGACGATTCGGATTGGATTGCAATCACAAAAAGTAGAAGAATATAGTAAGGATGAGCGATGACAGTTTCCAGCAGTATCTGCATGCAATGTCAAGACGCAAACGGCGCGCTGTGCGTTGTTTTGCTGTTCACATGCTCGTGCAGTGCCGTTGCGGCAGCCGTGTACGGAGACTGCGGGTGGCGACTGGCGGCGTCACGCACACTCACCAGCAGACTCTCAACTTGAGTCTTCTCGCACAGCTGCATTGCAAGTGAAAAGCTGCTTCGTCGGAAATGACAGTCAGAACAAAGAAAAAAGAGCCAGTCTGCGGTCGATGGTTGCAGTGGGACACGTTGTGTGAAATGTGGTTTTACGTCAGTGGCAGGCAGTGGTACAATAAGCTCAGTTAAAACGCATAGCAAGCGGACAGAACCCACCTGACTGAGCAGCCGGTTCATGACGAACACAAACAGCTCGGTGTCCACGTTTTCGTCATACGGACGTGTGCAGCGGTCGAGGTACAGTGAAAAACTATGAAAAATGACGCATGAAACAAAACACACGACAAAAATATCGAACACAAAAACTGTCTGATTGATTGGTCAGCTGAGATTGTTGAAAACCTGCTTTGACAGTATTCCTTTTGGAAGCTGAAAAATTCGCAGAAAAAAAACGCTACCAAGAAGAACGAACGTACAGCGCACGGAGCTGTGGATTGGACGATGCGGCCAACGTGAACGCAGAGAGACAACGGACGCCACGTGACATTGGCGACGTGTGCGTGAAGGTCGCCAGCGACAGCAACGCCCACTCGCACACCACCAACGGCGCCTCACGCTCACGCAAACTCGCAAACAGCTGTGAAAAGCATGTATCACTGATCGTGAAGAACTCCACTGCGATCGAGTACTTTTTTTTGATTTCTGCATTGGTTTTTTTAATCTGTAACTTGTAACTTCATCTGATCCACACGTTCCGTTCCGCAAGTTAGACATTTTTGCACAACGTGTCAAGTTTTTTGAAACACCTTTACAAAAAACGTTCCCGGCATTGAATTTAGCGGCTATTCAGTCAGCTCGATTGGTTTTGTCAGAAAAACACAGCTGAATAATGTGACGAGCACGAACTTTCCTCAGGAGCACCAGCAGCGCCTGCGGGCGTGACTGCGTCGGCGACAAGAGCTCCGAGACAACGCGGTTCATCACATCACCAGGACTGAAATTGTCCACCAGGAAATTCGGCAGCAGCACTGCCACGGACGAGGCCTCCAGTGCTGAGCCACCAGACAGTCTGAGAGTGAATTCATTGTCCAGACGCCACAAAGCTTTATAAAGCCTGAACTGCCTTGAAAAACAATCACTGGCTTTCTGAAGACGGAACTGAAAAATGGTTTTATTCAGGCGCACCTCGCAAACAAATGTGTCAACTGTTCCATGGCTGAGAGTCGTGGCTCAGTGGCGCTGCTGAGTGCACCCGCACCAGGGACACTGCCAGACGTGCTCGAGTCTGAGTCGTTAGTCATCGAGTCCAGTCCACCAAGCTCGTAGAGGCCTAGCAGTTAGAACATAATGTGCACGGCAAGGGAAAAAAACTCTAGTTGAGCATTTTTATTGGTGCAACATAAACACTAAGCCAAGAGTTTTGGTACGAGTAAAAAAAATGCGTGCCAAATGCAGAATGCAGCACTTGCAACTGCCCCACTGGATTGAACTCTTGACACAGATCACGTTTGCGTTTCTTTATTTTCACAACACCGCCAACAACACAGCCAATCAGCGATCAGATGGCCGTCTAACAGCACGCGTGTCACATTCGCCAACCCGTATAAAAGGACGTCGCCAGCAACTGCAGTGCCACGACGGTGTGCGCGGGAGTCAGCGGTTTCTCGAGGCACAGTGCAGCCACTCGCGTCAGCCGTTTGCGCACGGAAGCCTCGATCGAAGCGGACGAAACGAGCAGATTCGCAACGCCGGTGCCAATGGCCGCCACGAGCGCGGGGTCGGTTGAGGCCGCTGCTGTTGCGGTCAGTGCGCGCTCGATCCGCTGCAAGAGAAAATCAGTGAAAAGAACGCAACGCAGTCACGGCGACCATCAAAATCAACAACTTCAAAGACCTTCAAACCACCGACCTCAAAGAACAACGGCATGAAATTCGAGCTCGAGTATTGGTCGTGATGCGTTTCAGCGATAAAGAAACCAATCGCCCAGAGCAGCAGTTGGTAGTCGACGCTTTGCGGTTTGCTGAAAAGGCAACAATGAAAATAACAACGAACGTCTCTAGCCAAGATGAAAGCCTGAAAATCAGCAAATGTGCAAATGAAGCTGTGATCGCCATGACACTGACACTTGTGCCACCTGTATGCCTGTGGTGAATCAGCGGCAGCAGCAGCCTCGGCAGCGCAGTCCAGCTCAGCGTTCAAATGATCCACGATCAACGGAATCAACGGTTGCAGTTCGTCGGCACTGAGCGCCTGCATCAACAGCAACAGCCCGTGGCCACACAGTAGACGCACCGACAACTGCGGACACGACTGGCCGATCAACAGCAGCTCACGTACTTCCGTCGCTTGGTCGGAGGTACCGTCCTGCAGAAAGAGCTGCATGATGCGGCAATGCACAGAGTTTGTACAGTAAAACTGGAAAGCATGGGCAATCAGCGGATTGGCTGTTCTTGAGTTGGGCTCCGATTGGTCCAACAGGCTTGGTGCACTTAATACCAGGTTCAAATAGCATAATGCACAAACTGGATGTGTTTTAGTTTCACAGTTCGACTGTGGTCATTCAAGAACTGAACGTCATCAAACTAATGTTTGTAACACGGAATGAATGAATTGGAATGCTACAGTTTCAATCGAGTCAAGCGTGCCTACCCATCCCAGCACCGCAGTTGCCTTCAGTATACCGAAGCAAGCATACTGTGCCAGTAGTTCATCGTCATCACGCCGCGCATTCCATAACGCACGCAGCTGATCCCGCAGCCACAAAAACTGCATTCGCTCCGTGAACAGATCGGACAGTAGAACCATCTGTGAACAAGTCAGTGTTTGTGCAGTGCACGCTGATTGGCTACTTCCAGTGGACGCAACCAATCAGTTTACTTATATTTACCAACCCAGCATTTTACTCACATCACATGACCGCCACCGAATTACAATGAGAAGTGGAAAACAACAGCGTGCACACCGCCATTGTGCCCTGAAGCAATCATACCGCTTCAACTGACGGTGAGAGCAGCGTCAAGGGCACAGCGTCCGGCCCATCCTTGAGCCAATGATCAAACAGATCCAAGAGGAAATGCATGCAAGACACGAGGTCCAAACTGGATGACGTGGACATCATATAAGAGGAGGTCGTCCTGCAGAGCAGTGCCATGTGTCGGTTTCGGTTGTCTTGTGGTTGTTCATTTTTGTGACAACAGCCAACCTTGCAATAATTCTTGTTGGCGTCGCCGCTGTGCCGCCGGCCGACGGTGCAAACGAGGCCGCTTGCGGCGCCGGCGACTGCTGCAGAAGTTGACGCTCGGCAGCGAGAATGCCTGCAACTCACAATGCTTGATCAGCACCACGTTGTAATTCCACTAAAAAAATATGTCCGTTCTCGAAATATAAACTCTAATCGCGGCCTTCTGAACGACCAATCAGCGGGTGGTTTGTGCTGCAGTGCACCAGCGTCTGAGTGAGCCTTCGCGTTTTGGCTGTGATGTTGTCGAGAACTGTCGCTCACGTGCAGCCTGACGCTGTTGCGCAGTGGTGGCAAAGCACAACAACGAGCAATGAGCGTCCTATGAAACGACACCGACCAGTCAAGGACCAGAGCGTCTCGACGGACAGCTGTCCACAGGCGTACGCGTGCGCGTTGTTCAGTCGTTCGACATTGTGACAGAGCACTGTGGCGGCGTCATCGGTGGCCGCCGGGGCGCACGACGCACACAACGTCCACTGGTGCATCGACTGGCTCGTGCTCAGACGCAGGCGACCCTGGTGCACGTGCGTCGTGTGACGCATCCACGACAGCAGACGGCCGTGTCTGAACGGCAACAGCGGCGATTGCTTTCGGTCTCATTGGATACGAGGTGCGTATTCGCACAACCGCATTCACCAGTCAACAGCTCTAGGCAGCTTTTTTCTATTCACCGCTATTTCTTTTCTTCACCTGCTTGCTTTTTTTCGCTGCTTCTTTTGTGCCTCAACGCTTTTCGATGGTTTTCATTTCCTTTTCCTTCTCCTCCCCCTCTGCGTTTTGGAAACGGTCGAGAATTTGCTTAAAAACAGCCGTTGCCTGCGGATGCCTATCGGCAGTGGCGGCAGCGCACAAACGTGCGTACAGACAAAGAAAAACAGCACCGGGTGGACACAAAGGGCGATTGTCGATAGCGATGTTTGATGACGAAACGCGACGCGATTGGACTGCCCGGTGTGGGCGACATCAGTGACAGCAACAGCAACGTTGACAGACAACGCACGGCCAGTGCTGACGCTTGCAGTCGCTCGGTCACATCCTTGAAAATGCAATGCAATTTCATTGATACTGACTTTAATCTAATTTAATTAATCTAATTAACTTTAATTTAATTAGAAGACCCGTTGAGAAACACACATGAAAACGTGCCACATTTTGGGCCACGCAGATGTGTGAAAGAATAAAGTTTAATATCCGTTTTTCTGTTTTCTAAACAGCGCATGCAAACATCTGGAAACTGCTGCTTTCACAAAAAGTGCGAAATCACTGGGTGTGCATTCGTCAAACTGGCTAACCCCAAACGAAGTATGATCCAGCTCAGCCCCCACCGGCGTCGCACTGAGCACACCAAGTAGGGCCATCCAAACTTCTTCAAACTGTTGTCTACTGGTCCAACCTGAAAGGAATGTAATGAAGCGAAGCAAATGATATATGGTCCAATAGAAATAGCGTTGAGAGTCTTATAAAAACGAAAAAACATTCGCAGGAAAGAGTTTGTTCTGCAAAGAGATTCAGAAAAAACAAGAAACAAGAAAAAAGAAGAAAACTGTCGCTTCACCGGTGGCACAAAGCCTCCAGACGAACTGCGTCAGAACGTCGACGTTTTGCAGATGATGCACGGGCACCATGGGCAGCAGTAAACTGGAGCTGCCTGATGGACTCAGTTGCAGCTTGGCCTGAGGGCGCCAACCAAAGCGGAATGCCTCGGGCGGTGCACGCACGGCGAGACTGCTACAAGCTTGCAGACGAGACAGCGCTGCAATGGGATGTGCCAGATTGGTCGTCATGAACCAACAGGCACATACGGGAGCACCATTGCAGCTCCATTGGAGCACCATTGCAAAAACTTGGATACCAATTTGGATACGCAGCTACAATGTACTTGACGATCTTGAAACACGTGGACGCATGCCACTGCATCAACGCATGCAACTTTCTGTGATGGGAGCTCAGGGATTGAGCGAATTTGAGTGTAACACGCTGTTTGGTTGAACGTGTAGCAAACTGATACCGCCAGTGAGCGAGCAAGCTATGAGTTTTGTTCCATAAATTGAATGGGTGCAAAACGAGCAGCCCACCGAGCACCGCATTTGCGACTGTGCGCCGCACGAATGTGCAGTGGGTGCTGGGCGGCACGTCCACAGCGATGCTGCCCTGTTGCACCCATGAGAACATCGCGTTCAGCTGACGCCACAGCAGCGCCCATCGGTCACGGTGTGCATGCTCTGCGGGCGAGTCCGCTGCAGAACACAACACACAGTGCTGCTCTTTGGAATTGTGTGAAAAGTGAAACGCGGTAAATTGACTTTTGTATTTGACCAATTTCACAATGAAAAGTGACCTCATTTTCGGTTTGAAACCAAAACTCAATAAAACTCAACGTACCGCACTGAATCGTGAATGGAACAGTCAGCGTTTCAAACGTTCTTTGCAGACGACGACAGTTCAACTCTGAAATTGATATCGAATACGTAAAAAAGCAACAAAAAACGAAACGCAAATTGTTAGAAAATGTGAATATGACCAATCTAACGTTTTGTCAACAGATTGTAGACGGATGAAACAAGTTGCAGCTGAATGGCCAGCGTTGTGTCGTGCTCCGTTCGATTCAGCCAATCAGCGAACGGCTGTGCACAGCAGATGTCACGTGCGCACGCACACAAACGTAGCAGTTGGCCGAAAAACGCACGATTCTCGTCTGTTGTGCGAAGGAATGTCTAAAAAAGCAACACCGCTCTCAAAAAAACTCAAACATTCATCCAATAGATTTTATTCGTCCGAAGGAGGCGGAGTAATGTTGAATGATGTGTGGAAAAGCCGTACAGAGCTGGAAAGCCGAACGCGCTGTTTAGCACCCGAACGTAGTCCGAATACGACATAATAATTTTGTTTTGTTGAAAAAATTCTGATTAGTTTTGTTTTTTCAATTTATTGAAAAAATCTGCAGTTTTTTCAATTTCGTTTAGTTTTGATGATTTCAAATTGCCGCGCAGCTGTAAAACATTGCTCCTGTATGCGCGTTCAAAAGCATTGCGACACATTCAGTAAGAAAGATGACACCATTTTATGCAGGTTCACCTTGAACACCATGACGAGGAATCGCGCAATCAACTCAAATTCAGAGCCGTCCAGTGTCTGTCGCTCGTAGCGGCCAGACTGCGACAGATGCAACAAGAGCACAACGGAGCGTAGCAGCATCAACTGGTTTGCACCGGTTTGGTCGAGTGCACTGCTGTTGTCCTCGTCCGCAAACACGGCGCTGTCGTGTTTGCCGCTGAAAACAAACTGCTTTTCCAGAACCTGAACTCGATCCTCGATCCTTAATAATGCTGAGGTGAAAACCGTAGACAAGCAAGACACAGACAAACACAATTCTCTGAGCACGAAATAAACGTTCATGAAAACCACGACCTCTTGTTAGCGTCGGCGGACGCCTGCTGGAGGACAGAGGCCAATCGTTTGAGCAGCGAGCGCTGAGTGGCTGCAAACAAAGTGCACAGGCTGGCCCAGGAGCACTCCTCAGACGACTCGGCTGCAGGGACGACCGTCTCCGTGAATGCTGACGTCGCACACAGCGTCAGACATGCGTGGTACAGCTGAGGACGGATGTTCTGCAGCAAGTCAGTCATCGGTAGGTTCACTAGTTCGTCAGCGAACCTCTGAACACAGTGGCCTCGCTTACAACACAGCAATGTTGCCCAGTCACAAACAGACGCATGCACAACTACAGACATCCGCTGCGACGCACGATGCTGCCAACATTACTGTGTTATAACAACGTGTACTGTCAAACGAGCACTTTGCACCTGGAGCGCACCTTTGCAGTGAGCAACTCTACCAACTCCTCCTGAGTGCAGCCTCTGAGCGCGTGTGCGATCGCAGCAGCCGAGAACAAAGTGCCGTCCACGTCGACACGCAGCACGTCACGGAGCACACTGACGAACTTCAGGTGGTTGAACTTGCGTGGCGACGCTGCTGAACTGCCACTGCTGCCGGTGACGCACGAGAAAATCGACTCTGACGGGCGCAGTGCGTCCAATCTGATGGAGGATAATACAGGTGTCACATATGCCACGACATGAAAAAAAATCATTTCAGTGATTGTTCAGCCACCAGTCTGCTTGCCCACAGTCAAACTGTGAAACATACGCAAATATTGCATTGATCTCGGCACAAATATTGGTATGCCGATTGGCTGCATCGAGCTGCTTGGACCAATCAGCGAACCTAATTTTAATCCAAGCCAATCAGCTGGTTGCCCATGATTTGCATGGCAAGTGTGGCGTATTTGCGGTCAGCGTGAACGCTCAATGAAACCTTAAACGCCATTCGTGACACACAGCCGACACTGTGCATTGCCTGCATTGTATGTTCGCTCACCGATCATACGCCTGTGTATGACGAGTGACGTTCGCAGGGCACAACGGATGCTCTGTCTGCATCAGATGGCGGTCACTCTCAGGCAGTTCGTCCATGTCGTACGGCGAGTCAACAACTGCTGGCGACTGCGTGCCCCAGGAGCGCTCACTGCCGCTCGTGCACTGCTCTGTCGACAGCGACACGAAACGTGACAACAGACCGTGCAGTTGGCCGAAGCTGACATGGGAACATTTGTGACGTTCAAGGACGAAGCAGACTGCATTAAAGTCACAAGATTATTGTGCACACCGCTGCTGTTGCTTGCGAGTGAATGAGCGCTGTAGCGTTGCTAAGGAATCCGCGGTTTCGCGGCAGTGCTTTGGCTGAAAAACAAGAAAAACATTTGGTTCTCATTATTTGCAACAGTATAGATTAGTTGATGTTAGCGTTTGTCAACCACGGGACAGAGGGAGGGAATAACAAGAAAAAGTAAAAGTATCAAATAAAAATGAAAGTAAATTAAAGAAAAACAAAAGCACACAGAGCAATGCTCAGTGCTCACCGGCACCCTCTCAGCCAACAACAACTGCAGACGCTCCGAGGCAGCTTGCGACGCGAGCAGTTGCACAAACGCGTGCCCAGCCGAGAGACAGAGACGCACGAAACAGGCCACCGTGTGCACGTGCCAGCTGGTGCCAAGCACAACGACACACCGCCGAAATCGCCACGGCTGCACAGCGCACGCAAATGCTCTCGTGTGTTTTGGAAGTGGAATTGCACGATGTGCACAGAGTTGCAAAGACATCAGACACTCACTGAAACACTGCTGGCATTGTCCAATAAAAACGAGCTGATTCGCTGCACCAACGGGCGCCAGCCATCGGCATTGAGCGACGACGTCAACGCGTTCCTGAATCATTCCATCGTTTTTGTTAGTGGAGCATTGTATCTTGCTCAAAACGAGTCAAAAATACAGCGCACCGACCGAATAGTATTTGCGACCTGCGGCTCGTGCGCAGTATCAATGAGCGACTCGACTGTCACCAGACCACTGTCGAACGAATCCGGCAGTGACAGCTGCAAAAAAAGACAAAACCTTCGGTGCTGCTTTATAAATACAGAAAACCGACGAAATCGAAGCAAAAAAACGGTCAAACGCAAACTGACCAACGATTCAACATGAACGACCACGTTGACTTCCTTCAGGAATCTGGAAAACAACCCACAGGAATTAGAGCAGATTAAACAATCGAATATCCAAATATCCAGACAACCAAGCCGGCCAGGCAAACCTGAACGCAAACTGATTCTGAGTCGCCTGCACCAGCCGCAGCATTATGGAATGGTTTCTTGTGGCTGAGACAGTGACGACATGCGCGAGTTGTGCGAGTTGCAACGCCACACCGGCGTGTTGCATGGCCAGCGCACTCAGGTTGTACGTGCACCAGTGGTGAGCAGGGTCACCGACAAAGCAACGAGCGAACCAGTCGATTGTGGCACGGTATTCACCTGCAGTTTATTGTTGAAGACACACAAATGAAAACACGTTTGGTCAAAACTGGCGCGCAGACTGGTTGCGTCGGTCATGCTCTAACGCAAAGTCACAGTAGTACTCTAAATTATAGGGAATCAGCTGATTGGTTGGTGATCACGTGATGCATGCTTTCTGTGCAGGCTTTGCTGTGGGGCGGAGATTGGTTTGCACGGAACGCATGCAACCAACCAGCTGATTCCCGATAATTTAGAGTTTGACTGTATTTACATATATGTATGACCTATTTTTTTAAACGTGTCCCACTGAAATGACGTCACGTGCCGCCAAACATGCGCTTGTCGTTCACAGCAAACCAGACTTTCCGTTTAGCCGATTTCTTCCCGTAAACAAATGGTGAATGTCGAATCAGTCACACCAAACTGACATTTTGGTGCCTGTACTTTGACAAACGGGCGTTTTAAAGCAAATGACGTCATTTTAGTCCGGACACGTTTGAATAAATCCACAATACTTCTTTCTGACTTTTAAAAGTCGAACAAACCTGATCTAGCCAGATTGGTCAATGCAGCAACCAGCCACTCGGTGAATGCGGCAAGAAAGGAGCGCTCGGCTGAGGTGGGGATGCAGGTGGACGACAAATAATGCACCGAATTAGTGATGGTCAACGCAAAAACACTGCAAATAATGCTCGTTCTAATTTACGCAAAAAGGAATCCAGAGTTCAGAATAGTGAAAAACTTGAGAGATTTGTTAGTTTTGAGTTTGTTGAGACTTGCGGGTTTTAGTTTCGTCACTTGCCTTGCCAACAAGTCATGTGGCGCCCTACTGGCACCGGAAGAGCAGAGGTGCTGCAAAGCTTGTAACGTTTCACGTGATCCGTCCTCTTCAGCTGTATCACAATCACTGTCCGGGCAGTCCAGCAGAGCGTTCATGGTGCGCTCAGAGACAATGGTGTCCAGTCTGGCCATTACTGGCGACTCTTTACAATGGCTGAGCAGCATGTGAACGGTCAATGCAACACCAAACAGTGCACTGCGCTCCAGTGGACGACGATGCAACTGAAAACAGTGAAATTACGATTTTTGAGGTGATGCTTTTATAAGGCCCGTTTAAAAACAATGCTTTGCTGATGCTCCAGCCAGCTGAAGTGGCTGAGATTTTCACTAAAACACAGTCCATCAGCTACACCGAAGCAAAGAAGAGCACGAAGCTAGGAAGGACACGGGCGTGCGTACTTGTGCGACGGATCTACAGAGCGCCACCAGCAAATCGTCGGCCGGTCGCAGCGCACTGGCGCACATCACCGCCGTGACCACAAAGTACGGCAGCATCGAGTGCCACTCGGCAACGTGCAACGCGTCTGCCGCCTGCACGCCAGGTGACGCCAGCTGGCGACATGGCTGGCCGGTACGTGCCAGCAGACGATCGACGACGTCACGTGACAGCTTACGCCAACGGTGTTCGTTGTTGTCACGGGCACTCTGCCACACCACGAACGTCAACAGATCGACTGCCTGAAGGATTACTTTGCAATTTGTAGATCTCCATAGAAACCCAGAGGTACAGTGCAGAGGTGTATATGGACGCTGGGTGTGCCGTGGAATCACTGCCCTCGCCATGAGAGCGTTACAACAACCTCTGCTATTGCTAATCCTGCCCACTACTCTCCAATCTCAGATTTAGAGCTGCAGTAGTAGGTAACGTGGGGTAAAAAAACTAAAATTAAAACAAGCAAGCTCCAGCAGCAAGCGCTTTTAATTTTAACGCCAGAAAAAAAGGGCACCTTAGGGAGATGCAAATATTTGACGAGCAACGACGCGATGACCTCTTGCTGCATGCTGACATCCTTCGGTGGGTCGCTGCGGGCGCGCGGACGCACGAAACAAAGATCAAGAACGACCGTGTGCAACACTGGCATCACTGCAAACGAGGGTGAATGGGAACATTTGCACGACACTTTTGCATTCTTTAGTGACTTGCGTTGACCGACAATACAGTTTGGACGAGCAGCATTTCCTCAGCTCATCTGACCTGCACTGTTATCTCTGTTAACATACACTACAGCTGAAAATCGTTGCGGATGGAATTAGCTTTTGAGTTTGCATTACTGATTGGTTCAGCGTCAGTCAGTTGAATGCAGCCGATTAACACGTCAGCTTCAAATGCCGGAATGCGCAAATGAGCTACGATTTGCAGTTCGTCAGTGGCAGATGCGGGCACGTGCGACCTACCAACAGTGTCCATGCACACATCGGACGCCATGAGCCCATCGCACAGTTGCAGGATCTTTGGCGCGGACACGATCGGCTGATCTTGGTGACGCTCGTACGATAACAACACAAAGAACTCAAACAACCCCGGCACTATTTGATCCGCTTCACTGAAAACAGAAAAAAAAGTTTGCGAAGCTAAAGAAAATCATGTTCAGAATGGGGCTACTGATTAGCAGCTGATTGGCACAATTTCGATTTCTTTCAAACTTCATAAAACTTGGCCACAATAACAACAGAATTGGTCATTTGTTGCAAAATCCATTTCGGCCTACGTAAAATATCCCTGTTCGATGATCTCCAACTGAGCGTAGAGGTAATTCAGAAAGCGGTGATCAGTGTCGAGCAGGCTGTAGTTCACTCGGTCTTGGATGAGCTGCGTCAACAGCGACAGCACTGCTCTCTGCAGCGCCACGCCAACGCTGCACGTGTACAGACGGAGTGCCTGCAACGCAACCAATGTGACACGTATCTTGGCTGGCTGCTGTTCAAACGTCACACGCATCGCCGACCCACCTGCACGACGACTGGCTCGAACAGACGGATGTAATTGGTCAGGGTCGCTTTCGAAGTGGAGTTGCGCAGTACGGCCGTGATTTTGCGATCGCAACACGCGTGCAACCAGCCGAGATGCCTGCGCCGCATAATGTCCATTTGAGAATCCTCATTTTTATAACGTACACGTTTTGCAGGGTCGCATTTGGCGCGGGATTCGTTCTATTTTTGGAAAGAAATGCAAGCAAGTCCACAGCAAGCCCGAGCCGCCACTTGACTCGAGGCTTCAATTGTTCACTGATATTTTCATTTTTTCCGAAAATACAGCGTACACAGCAGCGAAACGCAAGTGTGCTGCACCTGCGGACCATGGCGTCCACGCCGTCGGAGTGTTTCAGCGCGAGACTCATGTGCGCCAGCTGTGCGGCAGTGGCGTTCACAGCAGCACACGCGGAGTGGCTGCTGCTCTGCGAGGGCGTGCACGCAGGCAGCAGCAGCGACTGCTGTCGCCCCAATGGAGCGCTCGCGTCGCCACGCACGCTGCAAAGGTTCGTGCCGAACAACGCCTTCAGCAGCTGAAACGAAAGCGAAACACGTTTTTTGGTTTATTTAAACGAACGTGTTTACAGTCACACTGTATAACGTTTGCAATTATCAAGTGTGCGTGCACTGCAAATTTTTAGTCGTCCCGTATTAGAATCTGGCGTGCTGGTTGACTGCATCAATTTCGATGAACCATCAGTGAGCCCAATTGCACAGCAGCCAATCAGCTGGTTGCCTATCTGTGTGCACCTGCGTGACGCAGAGCACCGCCTCCTCGGCTGAGACGGACATCGCACAGCGACAGTAGATCAGCAACTCTTCAGCGTGCGCACCGAGATCGTCACTGCTGGCCACCTGGCACACAGAACAACAGATCTGCGGCATGTCGTTGATTCGCTGGCGACTCCCGGCTGCGCACTTACCTCCAGCAAGCAGCGCATACAGAACAAACATGCGTCCAGCAGCATTGTGAAGCGCTCTGTGGTCGATCGATCGAGGCTTGTCTGAAGCATGAATGCGTGAACGACGACACACTTCATCCACCTGCAGCTCCACTTCTCACAAACCTTGTAATTCTGGTATGCTCCTTTCAGGAGTTCATACAGTCGCGCCAACGTCGGCATACCAGCGAAGTCGCCCAGTTTCAGCTTGGACTGAGTCGCTGGACTGGCGGGCGGCGGTGCTGCTGCTGCGACGGAGGGGCCCGACGAAGCCGCCGACGAGTCCGTTTCTGTGACAAACCAGATCGTGAATCGTGAACAAAGCTTGAAACTAAATGGAATGTTGAGCACGTTGAGAATAACGAAAAGCACTCAGCCACTGTCAGTCGAATATTTTCATGGCATTTGAGACGAATAATTAAAAAAATTCAGTCGGCTAAGAATCCACAATCACAGGCTGTATTGACAGAGTAACAGCAAACACAACAATCCGATCCCACTAAACTCACCACCGGCAGCGGCTGTCTTCGGGCCACTACCAAGATGACCGAGTGTTCTGGCGATCGGCATTTTGACGGGTGACAGAATCGGTGTGGACGAGAGGGAGGACACGTTCGGAAGCAGCGACGAAGTGGAGGGGCTCGTGTGTGTGCCACCTGTGGAATGGGCGCCCACTGTGGAGGACGCCACTGATGGCGGTGACTGCTCGCTCAGCACGTGCCAATACACGTTTAGTAACCTGAGTGCCTTGTCAATATTCACCCAGGTGGCACTTTTTTGGCAATCAACTGATTGAACGGAATACAGACCAAAAGAAATTGGGACTCAACTGTGAGACATTTATTGTTTGTTGTAATATAATGGTGTGCCTCGTCAGACAACGTACATACTTCATCAAATGCGCGAACAACAGTTTCACGGTTGCCGATGCGTTCGTGCCACCGGCGAGCATCTGCCATGGTTGCGGCTGCTGCAGTGCTGCTGAGCGTGCGCACGCGTCCTCACTGGCGAGCACACGCCCGACGGTGCTCTCGGCAATGCCTGTCCAGCAGCACCATGTTGCAAATAGACAATCAATGCTGACTGCGTGTGTTGTTGTTGTGATTTTTAGGCGATGTTTTTAGTCAGGGCTAACCCAGAGAAGCGTACAGAACGCCATTGAGTAGGGCGCCCATCGAGTTTTCTCCGTCATTAAGTGTCTATACACCCCTCGGCGGGGCTCGATCCCCCGAGCGCACAGACTGTAGTCTAACGCACTACCACTAGGCCACGAGGGTGTTGCAATTGAGTATTCGTGTATTGATTGCTTTGGTGAGCTATGCGGAAACGGTTCAGTCAAATTGTAAAACATGTCATTTGTAAAAATTTGAACACAACACAAGCCGCATCAAGCTGGTTGCACCAAACAGCGAGCTCAATTAAAAAGCAGCCAATCGACTATGATTTAGCTATACAGTAAGACTGTACAAAAGAAAGCAAGCTGCAATGCAGCAAAGCGGACAATACACTTGGTTGGTTATACTGTGAGAAGCGATCGTTGCGAGCTGGGCATTGTTGAGCGCCAAGTTGCGTTCTCGGTTGACTGACCAGCAACGAGTGCACCGACGAGTCTCAGTGCGGCGTGCACGGTCGTGACGTGCAACGACAACGCAGCCGACGTGAGCAGCTGCAGCAGCAGTGCCACCAGGGCGCAACAGTCTCGGCTGCTCTTGTCCGTCTGCGTCAGTGTCCATGCGTGCGCGTGCGCCGTCGGCGGATACGCGTCAGCCAGACTGTGCAGTGCCTCGATGCAACCAGCCTGTCAGCGAACAAATGCGCGCCTATTATTGCTCATGTATTCATTCGGCCAGCCGTTTCGTGATTGCTTACAATCAATATCGACGCAGCCACAAGATGCAACCAATCAGCGTGCATGCACTTGTTTGGAATTGAGTACGAGAGATGAACGAACGGCTCAGCGTCTCGTGGGGCAATGCCCGCGTCCGGGGAACAAACGGTGCTTGCGTGTGTTTCGCGTGGCTCACCAATTTCTGGGTGCTCTGTGTGCTCGTACACGCCACGATCAACTGTTGAATCAGAAACGACAGATTGTCGTCAAAGGCGAGCGGCAGTCGTTGCTGCGGATCGCGGGCCACACAGAACGGCCGATGCAGCGCTTGCACGGGCGCGAGACCGTCGTTCAGCCAGAGTCTGCCAGCGGCAACACTGCCCGCGACTGCGTGGCACTGGCCATCGTGCTCACGCTGCACTCTACGCACACACTCCACACTGAGTTCAGCTGTGCGTAGCAGGCACAGATTTCGGCATAGCCTAAACATGCGAAACCAGCCGTTGTTGAATGGCCACTACAACTTTTTTGCCCGAAATCCTGAACAGAACACCGAAAAACAAACATACGTGCAGAGATGGGCGCTGGCGGCAGAACGAACACGCACGTCATCAGAGGACAACAGGCAATCGATGTAGACACGGACAACACGCTCTTGAAGCACGTCGCTTTGCTGTGGTGGGGAAGCAGCACAATTGCTGATGGTGCTGTCGGCAGTGACAAGCTCAATGTCTTACCAGGTACGAGATTTCGTGCATTCGCAGTTGAGCGAAATTGATGAGCGACAGGCATTCGGCCAAACTGACCTGGAATAATGAGACGAGTTTGGCCGTTCGAATGCTCTCCACAGAAAATCACAACTTTTCCGTTCGTCTGCAGTGTTTTGGTATTGTAGTTGAAACTACGTTTACTTTCAGCAGCCAATACGAGTTGGAGGCAGCAGCAATCAGCCGATCAAGCAAGTTCAGCGTTTGCACCGCATCAGAGTGCAATGCAAGCAACGACGGCAGACACTCGGTCAACGCGTCCACCGCTGCACGGCATGCCACCGATGAACTGCAGTCGTCTAGCACGCCAGCAACGATGCTGCACAGACGGCACACGAGGCGTTCTGCAGTGGAATGCAAGTTTGAGCTGCACTTATTAGTGCGGCGAACACGCTTTCTCGCATACAAGAAGTTCGCTGTTTGCGGTTTCGCTGTTCCTAGTTCCTAGTTGGATGGGCTGCTTTGAGGTGTGACCCACTGGCAAGCTAGTACAATACAGAATCAGAAAACAAGATGCTAATCATATAATATTTAAACAAGTCCAGAAAAAGTAAAAACTGAAGTTTTGTTGCGACGTGACTTTCAGTCTCTACGAAAGCGTGTCCAAGCAGCAAGCTACCGGTTTGGCGGGCGTGCGCATCGAGCGCGTTGTGTCGCACGAGTGCATTGATGTACTCGGAGGCCACGGTGCACACGGACGCACGCATCGTCGGGTCACTGTGTTCCGCGTACAGCAGCACATCGCTCAGCCACTGACTGCCGTCTGCAGCATCTGAAACTGTGCACGTCCAGTATTGAAGTCAGAAGCAGCTCGTCGGTGTCTTCCAGTTGATTCAAGTGATTGCGACCAACAAACCAGGACAACGTCCTGTTTCAAGCGTCTCTCGCCAAACAACGTGGACAACGTGCTGTTTCCAGCTGTTCTCACCAATGAACAAGGACAAGTGCAGCACGGAGGGCGCCAAGGCGACCAGCCTGCTGAGACAGGCGAACGCCAACGATTTGTGGCTGACGCGAACGTCACGGTCTGACGAGCACTCGCCCGGCACGCCCGTCAAAAGGAACCGGCAACACACGAAACGGGCGGCGAACTCAACGGCAGGCACTGCATCCGACAGAGCACCTGTGAGCATGTATGAGCAAATTGGAGACAAGGCTGTTGCCCCAAGAGCACCTCAGCATACAACGTTACTCTAAACAAGCGCTCAGAAACACATCACACCACTGTAATACAATACAAAATCCAATCACAAAACGACACACGGCACAATTAGTTCTCACTGAACTTTAGTGTTAGGTGCGTTTTATGCAATGACAACTCAGGTCAGTGAGTCCTTATTGAGCAGTCAGCACGCCACACTCGATATGTAAGTGAAAAAGACAGCAGTGCACAAAAACTTCAGAACGTTTGTGCACTGTCAACAAAACAATAAAAAAGCGCCATCTAAACTCACCAATGAAGTCGGGAACCACAATTTTGTGACCGCTCGACGTCGGCGACATCAACGGAGACTGTGCGAACAGCTGACGGTCTTCCACTGTTGACAAGTCAAGTTGCAAGTTGGAGCTGATTTGTAGCGAGCTTTCGAGTTCATCTGTACATTGGATTCGAACACTTGGAACTTCTTCGAAAATGTTCGCTTTTACTTCCTTTTTTACAATTCAGTGTAAAACAAGTTGCAAAAAAACAAGGTAGCCAACTACCATGCTACGCCTGTCACCTGCAAGCGGATGTGCCCAACTAATCAAATCATGGTTGGTCTGTTCATCGTCGCCACGCTCTTCAGGTTCCTCAACGCCTTTAGTTTCATCAATATCAAACGTTATCGGTACGACTTCTCTTGTTGATGCCGACCGACTAACTGGTTCTATCTGAAAGATAAAACAACTGTACAACTGAAATCGAACTGTAAATCATGCACAATCAATCATGCAATTGATCAGCTGTTTTTGAATTCTGAACTGATTTCCCTGATTGGTCTGTGATTCTGACCAGTTCGATTGCAGCAGATCAGCATGCCAGAATGTGCAGAATGGATAGGGACTTTGAAGGAAAAGTATAACGAGCAATAAAAAATACGTGTTGCAGAAGCAACCTCTGCCTTCTCGGTCATCCTAGGTGTGCTTGATTTCGCTGAAGCAGCATCAGCACCACCGAAAGACAACAACTGAAACAAGGAGCCAGCATCGTCCGCCATGCATGCGGATATGTCGAGCATGGTCGGTTCGGGTGACGTCATCGCAGCGAGGTTGCACTGGCTGCCACCGAGCGACGAGAAACCGGAGCGGCTGTCAATACCTGCAATCGGTCAGTGCAAATATGACGACACGCAAAGCTTGTTTGTTTGTGTATTTGGTTGTTGTTTGTTACGATTTTAGGCGACGTTTTTAACCACGGCTAACCCAGAGAAGCGTCGCCCATCAGTTTTCTCTGTCATTAAGTGCCCATAAACCCCTCGGCGGTGCTCGATCCCCGAAGTGAAATCAACGAGGCAACAATGGGCACGCATATTTGTGATCGGGCGGGCTATATAGCAAGCATGAAAATCGGACAACAATAATCTCTGACCATGACCAATCGCAAACAAAAACGCAGCACTGAATCAGCCGGTTTGGGTTTGCACAGTGCTCCCCAGAGCGCACTTACCAGATCGCGAGCGCTTGCCGAACGAGAACGACGCGGACGGGACGATGTGCGACTGGCCGAGTCCGTTCGGGTCGAGCAGCGCGCGCTTGAGGCCGAGCGGTGCCGAGCGCAACAGTTGCTGCAGGCATTCCAGCGCCCCGCTCACCACGGGCGACTCCTCACTCGCACAGTGGTACAACAGCACCTCGAACAACTGCAATTGTTCCAATCGGTGCTGCGTGTACAGATTGTGCCAGTGATTGGTGGCGCACAATTCACTGTTGTCCCAGTCAGTTTCACTAGTGATCAGACGTTGAGAACACAGTTGGTGGTCCGTGCGTCACTAGGAATGTCACGAGACGTGTGTCGTCGTGTCACTTGTCTCGTGCAGTGCGCATTCGTTGTCCTGGTGCCAATGACACACGGCACCAGCAGCGCCGCGCTCACTTGCCTGCACAAACATCTCGTCCGTCAACGTCGGCGGTGAACGCGCTGCGATTTTCACGGTCGCACCGGAGGCTGACACCAGCCGATGGCCACTGTGCGCGGCATGGCCGTGCGTCTGCTCGTGCGTGCCGTGAAGACAGTCGTGCACCAGGGGCAGCAGCTGACGCAGCGCTTGCATCACACCGAGCACTTGGCAGTGGCTGTGCTCTCCGTCGTCAGCAACATTCACGACCGGCACAAGATGAGCTGCACGTAAGAAATGCTGCGCGTTCACGGGTGCTTGCTGGCTGTGGCTGGCGACGTGAGGTCACGGCACCAAAATCAATGCATCTCCTTGACTTGAAATAACTTTGCAAACACAAGACTATGAATTTCGAACTTGGCCAGAATCACAGAACTTGAGCACGTACAGAGAAGCGACTTGAACAAATATGCGGTGAAGTGTTGTGAGTGGCGACACGTCGCACAGACGCAGCTCATCAGCGTCACGGCGGCGCGCCTCGCTGCGGGCGACTGCAGCTGCAACGCCGGCATGGCGCTTTTGATCAGGCACTGCAGCAGCAACAAACACTCAGTCAGTCAGCACGCTTTCATGCTTTCTCGGTTATAGTTGCTGGTTGATTCTCTGTTCAGCGACACAAATGTGTCCAAGGTTGACTGATTGGGTTGATCTGAACACCACAACGCAACAAAAATACGACGCAGTCGATCAATGGGCCGCCAGTGTCCTGCCGATCTGTTGCCAGCCCCGCCCCTCCGAACCAACCTTGCACTCCTCCTCATTCAGGAAATGGCCGAGCGCCGAGAAAATCGGCGGCAAATGGACAATGGCGGCGTCATGGACGGCCTCTTCCGGTCGTTTCATGAGACTGCAGATGCACGGCACCAACGACGCGGTGAACACACGACACTAAACGGTGAAAACAGTCGCAGTGCCGCTTGAGTAATCAATGAAACACTCTGCTCTGCAAATACTTCATGTGATACATACCGCCAGCTGCAATCTAATCTGCTAGACGCCGTCAGTACTAGACGCTGTTTTGCTGTGTCTTTTTATTCTGTGTCGTCTCATCACACATATTTGACATGACCAATGAAAAGCAACCTCAATTTCCAAGCAGGCCAATGATGCACGAAAGTTTCCAAAAAACCACAACGAACGAACTTTGTTCGGGCGCACGAGACTGCTGAGCAACGCGAGTCGACTGAGTGCGGCCCTGACGCAACGCGCTGGCCCGTTGCGCTTCAGTTCTCGGTAGAGCTCGACGTGGACGCGCGTGGCGCTGCCGTCGCCGATCAAGCACTGCAATGTTCAGTGGCTGTATGAACTCGCACTGTAAAACACGGGCAACCCGCTGATTGGCTGCTTCTGCACTGGGCTCATTCATTGATCTCAACAGCTCGATGCAGCCAAGCAGCAGGCTAGATTCCAAAACCACACTGTTTTACCGTTTTGCGAAGAACATGGCCAAAGCCGCATTTTCAAAGGCATAATTCGCTCACTTGGAATACACTGTTGAGACACTCCTCAGCAACCAAACGCACATCAGCCGACGACTCGTCACACAGCTTGAACAACAATTCAACAGACGTCTGGAACACCTTCGCATAGTCGTTGTGTTGGCTGAAATTTGCAAACCGTTCGAATTTCAATTTGATACTCTGGTATTTCAAGCAATGATCCATCTCCAGTAAGTGAATGTAAATACTGAAAATACGTACCGAATAGTTGACTGGTGCAAATAGTCCGTCAGCGAGTGACAATAGTTGATTTTATCTCTCACTAATGTTGCAGTGTCTTTTTTCCTAAAAGTGGTACGTGTGACTTTAAAAAAACACAAAATAATCAAAATCGGTAAGCTCACTAAATTTGAAACCAAACAAAAATTTTGCCGCACTTTGTTTTATCATCTGCAGCAATCGCCTTGTCCAACAGATCAACAGTTTTCTGAAGCTTTTCCATTTTGCAAACCACACTGAAATTGTGTCGAAATGGTGGCTCACAGAGTTTTTTATATATGTGTGAATTCAATACACTTTTGCAAACGTCAGTAGAAGGTGATTTCAATCACACCATTATGTTCAACAAAACACCCAACGTCATTGGATTAGTCATTTTATTTAGTTGGACCATCCAATACCCCATTATGAACAGCAATCTGGGACATTCAATAAAGAATATTTAG
Organism: Theristus sp. LFF4_11; assembly: GCA_030248135.1. Classification (NCBI taxonomy): domain Eukaryota; kingdom Metazoa; phylum Nematoda; class Chromadorea; order Monhysterida; family Xyalidae; genus Theristus; species Theristus sp. LFF4_11. The sequence goes on from JASANC010004055.1 coordinate 24,536, forward strand.
TTTACCGAAAAGTACCATTCAAGTTCTTCGTTAAAAACTTTAAAAATTTTGGTGCAAATTTATACAAGGACCATCGTTGCTGAATCGTAAAATCAGTAACTCAATTCCCAAACAAAGATTTCGTTGAAAAAAAACAGATTGAAAAAATGCAAGCATTTATAACGTTCAACTGTTATCTTTCTTCATCGTCTCTTGAACGGTTGAACATGGAAGTTGTAGACTGATTGAAAAAAACGAAGTATAAACTCTGCAACAGTCAGCATGTACAACAAAGTTTCGTATTTATTGAAAGGGTTTGAAAATGAGGAAAATAATTTTACGGTTTGACTAGTGCTACTTACTCACAGTGCCAGTAATAAAAAGTTTGCAAACAGAACCAAAACGGAACATCACACATTTATCCATACTTTATTTGATTCAACTCTAAGTGATGGCGGGACGGAAATCAACAGTTGTGATGGCTATTGTAAGATAAACACTGATCACTGAACAAATAATAATGAACATGAGCTAGAAAAACATCTGAATTTCATTCCAAGAGTAAATTGTTGAAGGAACCAATAATGTTTGCACAGTCAAAGACCCACCAAAACGAAAATGAAGAAACGTCCGCCAAAACAAAATACTTCACTACTGCGGCCAAGGAAAACAACCGGATGCTAAAGAAATGTGGCAAATGCAACATCACTCGAAAATGAAAGCATTTTGCGTGCTAACGCCGGGATTTGTTTGGTTCCATTTATGTACAAGCAACGACAACAAGAAACACTTGCAACCGTCAGCGCAACCAGGAAACGAAACACACTTAAAGACGACATTCATTGCCATCCGTGTGCAGTCAAACACCAGCAGCAATTCAGCAAATCAAAAATGCCCAGTGGCCGCATTATGCCGTTACAACCAATCGGCAACTGTACTCGACTGCACCTGTTTTTACCACCCTCAGTCAAACCGCTGCACATTGTGGTCGCTTTGGTGATACGCGTCGTCCTCGTTCTCCTCATAGTATTCATCGTCATCCTCCTCCTCTTCATCTTCGTCGTCATCAGCCGAGCTGCTGCTGCCGCTGTCATCTGCTTCGTAGCCGGTGGCGCCCGCAGCAGCAGCAACGTCCGTTTTGCCACTTGACTGTTGGCATGGTGCTGCTTTGAACGACACGGCACGACTGTCTGTGATTGCCGCTGTGTTGTTGTTGGTGGCCGTTGCCAACGGCGTTGCTGGTGCACGTGTCCGCTGTTGCTGATCGTTGTTCAGTTCACGACGCAAACGGGACGTCGCCGATACGGACAACGGAATGCTGCACAACAATTAGTTGATCAGTTGCTTTACGTCAAGTGTCGAACATGCTGTCGAAGCAACCAACCAGCGACTGCGTGCTGCACCCGTGCGAGCATGGTGTGAGGCCATGGGCACGGTGCACGCGCACAACAGACTAGGGGTGGGTCGGTATAAAAAACGTTTTTTTTCGGTATAAAAAACGGTATAAAAAACGGTTTTTTATACCAGCGCCAAAAAATGGCCAAAATAAATTACCGATATTTTACCGCGTAAATTTTGGTTTTTTTCCGGTTTTTTATACCGCCGAAGGACTCAAATTTCAATTTTTGAAATCACTCAAAATGCACTGTATTCCGCATATCCATTTCAATTTTCATTTTCGCCACTTCATAATTTGATGTTCCGGAGAACACAATTCACGCTCTTGGTATAAATAAAGCACCCTGAGACCCGTGTCAAGTGTTGCTGGCAACAGCACGGAATCGTTGCTGTCAAACTGCGACAGCATGGATTCGCAGTCCCCGTCGGCAGCGTCAGCTGCTGCCACTGAGAACATTGCTGCGCTTGCATCGGCAAATTGTGTGGACAGCTCTGATGACGACTTCACTGATGATGATGGTGACGGCTGCATTGATGATACTCATGATGATGATGATGAATAGACAAAAATCGGGTGAATGGCTAATATTTATTCAGTCAAATTTCCTGAAATTTTATGTCTTTGAACTCGGAAATTGCTCAAAGTTTTGTTGGTGATGTCGTCGTGCTGTTGTACTGGTGATAGTGACCCGAATCTCCATCTGATTTTTTTGCTCTTTCAATTTTGTTCTTGGTTCACTTCTTTCGTCTGTGCGGGTTCGTGATTCTTTTTGTCTTTCGGTGATCTTTTATTTAGAAACGCGGTGAAATTGTTGTGCAGTTACATATCTCTCGATCGTGTCAGTTCAATTGATTTGCATGTGTCACATTCCTTGCTGTTTCAAATATCAATCTGTCTTGCGTTAGTTTTTTTGTTTTAAACTCGCATCTGATAATTTTCTGATGCTGCATTCTCTCTAAGCGCCACCGATTCAAATAAAATCAAGATTGGAATACGTTTCCATTGAAACACATACAGTTTCTGGCTAGAATTGTGGTCTTTTACTCATTATTCAGCGGTTTGCGTAAAATCAGAGTACCAGAAATTGTCGCAATCACAAGATTCTTCAAATACTGGGTCGGTAAGAAAACTGGGTATAAAGAACCGGACGCGGTATAAAAAACCGTTTTATATACATGGATTTGAAAAAAACCGTTTTTTACCACCCCTACAACAGACACAGTGGAACGACCATGTCACGTGCGTCACAATTGGTTCGCTCAGTGTCATTGCCACAGCGCGTGTTTACCCAATCAGCATAATCCAACGTAACTAAAATGCCAAAATCCCGGGCCGGGGGCCCGTGGTATACGCCTAGCAGGTGCAACGGCAGAGCCAGTGCCTGCACGAGTTGTGATGCCTCCTGCAGCGCACCTGATCACGTGCGCCACACTGGCGGCAGCAGACGGCTGTGACTGCGTGTCTCGTTGTCGCTGTGCGCCGTGTGCTGCCAGCGAGCGCAGTGCTGCCGACGCTGCGGACGCCGCTGGCGGTGGTGGCGTCACGGTGCCCATCGGCGGTGCTGCCGTGCAACCGGGCGTTGACGCACGACTCGATTGGCTTGTCATGACACCTGCGGCCAGTTTTACAACACTTATCACTACCATCACTTCATCACAGTTCCGTTTTTCAAGTAAACTGATTCGCCAATGTCTGCTCGTCAACGTGAAGTTCGGAAATTGAAATGTGTTGTCTTATGACGTCATTCAGGAGCTCAGTGGTGTGGAACTATTGGACTGCTAAGCTTCTATAAAAGTGACCCCTGTACTCGGTTGCAAGCTTGGTTGGCGGTAAACATAGGATTTAATGCGAATACTAACCTGCACATTGACTACCGCCTGAAGGTGGGATAGCATACTAGAATTACGAAAACATCCTAGTCTGAGCACAGCGTACTCTGTTCTAATACGGTAATGTTGCACAGTCACAAACAAACACACGACTACACGCGAGCTGCTGCAATATCGGGCGCGTGTGTTTGCGTGTACATGTACGACATTACAACACTGTGACAGAACGCAGAGTCGTCAGACAGGGACTTCAGGCAAGACTAAAGCTGCCCGCTGCAGTGGCGTGTAGTTAGTGAATGGCCACGAATCAATGAATACGTCACTGGTGCACATGTGGCCCACCACAGCGCAACAACAACCGACCGTGCGCGCTGGCAACGAGTGCTGCCGACTGCGGCGGCTGGCTGCTTGGTGAGCCCATGATCAGATTGGCGTACGCGGACTTCGAGGCGGAGATGCCAGCGGCGCCCGCTGCGTGATGCGGCGAATGTGCGGCGGCGGTGCTCGTGTAGAAGCAGCTGGACGCTGCCGCGGCCGCCGACTGATGCTGAATGCGCGACAGTCGCTGGTAGTAGTCGAGCCAGTCGTCTGCAATGCCACAATAGTGTACACCAGCCACGTGGCGCACTGCATTTCGCGCAACTAGGCACTGACTTTCAATCAAGGGAACATCAGCTGATAATAACACAACGCAGGTGCTTGAAAATCGCTGAAGGCAGGTTTAGAAAGGCAGTTTTATTGCACCGATAACCAGTGAATCGCAAACCAACTACCGCACGTTACGGGAAAACGGTGTGATGTTAACTGGTTGTATTTTGCATTTGAAATGGGGCAACCCTAATTGGGCATTGCTGGTGACCAAGAGCACCAATGAACATTTATCGATCGGTCCACGCCCTACCGAGCATTTGTTCGACCAACGCCTGATGTTTGTGCAAACGCATCTTGCAGCACCACAGTCCCCCATCAGTGACCATGGCGTCCAGCCAAGTGCGCAGCATCAGTGGTTCATGGCCATACTGAACAAAACAAACAAAAACGTTCGTAGGCTTTCAGGAATCTGCAAACGACAGAATCAACAAAACGCCAATTACAATCAGACCAACCTCATTTTGTGAAAGAAAATGCACCGGCAGCAGTTTGCCGTCAGCGTCTTGCAGCGGCAGAAATGCATACTTCGCAGCACCAGCCGTGTGTGGAATGCCTGCCAGAAATTTTCGTTTTTTTCTACTGAATATTAAAAAAGTTTTCTGACGAAGAAAAAAGAAAAGAGAACTGCCGTTTCCAACAGAATGTCAACCAAAAAAACCACCGCACTTCTCTCAACAGCCGTCCGCGCACGGCACGTCGGATCGACGGGCACCAACGCAACGAAATGACCACGGGTGTAGCCGAGGCAAATCGGTGAACGCATGCAAAACGATGGCTCCCATAGCAGCGGCAGATAGACACCTGCGCCAGAACAGCAACACGTCAACAAACGTAAACTGACAAACACAATTGGATGCCGATGAACCTTCGAATCGAGCGAAATCCAGTTGATCACCGTCCAACGATTTCACGGTTCTCACTCCATAGACGATGATGGGTCGACGGACAATATGCGCCAGCACGAAAACGTGCACCTGCATTAAAAACGATTGCAAATTGCCAAAATCACACCGAAAATGATCTTACAACATGTGCTTTTTTATGCCATTGCAGGTTTTTATACAACAGTGAATTCAAAGTCACCTGTTCGAGTGCAGAGCCTGGTTTGCTCGCAAGTCGCTGAATCAGCTGCCAGTCGCGTGCGAGCTGACTTTCGTCCAGCGAATAATGCATCGCCTTGCTGAGCAACGTCTCGTATTCGCGCCAGCGTGGGTAGAAGCTGGACAGAAAAAACATTTTTTCGACTCAAGTTACACCCCCCTCCGGTTGCTGTTTACAACTTGACTGAACTGAACTGACTTCGCCATTGCTTCTTCATTATGTCATTTAATAAAATTCCCTGTGTGTGCTACCTCAACGGACAACGATAAATCAACGAAACAAAACAAACATAGCATAAACTGAGTACGCGAGCAGAACAGAAGAGAAAACAACATTGCTGAGAAACAAATCACAGTCACAATGCCAAATGATCACGATTATTGTTGAGAGCAATAGCATCTGGTCGGCTCATCATGCGATTTTGTTTCGTTACGATTCGGCCTCAGTGCAGAGCTGAGCAAAACGAGAATGCCGATTGCCATGGCTGACATCACCACGAAAACGAGCGTCCAAAACGTGTAGCCAAGTTGGCCAGATTTGTGCCACATCACCAGGCAACCAGCGGTCGCCACGATGGCACAGGCGAGACAAAGCTCAATGGCACCACGCATTTGGCGCCATGACGTGCCCACGAACAACGGCGTGTCGTTGCGTCGGTGGCGTCTGCTTGACAGTGACAGCGGCAAGCGACGTCCGCTTGGGTGCACCTGCGTGTCATTCCATTGAAAATGCACCAATTTGCTTTGGAGCTTGCTTTTGGAGAATCAAACCATAGCCAACGTTTCAGCAGTTGAACGGCTCTGCATCTGGCACGCTTTGTTGTCACACTGCATCACGCTCGTTAAACCAATCAGCGAACCAAATTCAACAGCAGCCAATCAGTTGATTGCCTATGATCTACAGTTCGACTGTCGTCGCTAATGGTTGCTTGAACTGACTGGATCAGCCGAGCCGAGCCACCTGCAGTCTTGCGCTCGAACGCCCAACCACATTAGTTCCTTGGAGTTAAAATAATGGGATAGCGAAAACCACTGACCGAAACAGCCCGATGAGCAGGGCCGTGGTGAAGTTGAAAAACAGACACGGACATTGAGTTTTGTGGTGCCGGGCGCGTGGGTGTGCGTGCCATTTGGTGCACCCGTGCCAATGAGATCGTGCGTATCATGTGCTCTGCTGGTGTCACCGTTTGATCGTCGATCACAAACGAGTCGTTCGCTAATGAGCCGGCCAGGCCCGCCAGTGACACTGCTGACAGCTCAAACTGCGAACAGCAAAACATTCGCCAGAATCAAAGCTCTCTTGCAACAGTTAAAGCCGTCATCCATACACTTGCGAAAACAAAAAATAACTCTGCATCTGCTCTGATAAAAATGCATGCGCTTGACCTGTGCCCAATTGTGCACGAACTGGTCACCCCGAGTGCACTTTTGCCGAGTTTTCGAAAGTCGCCCGACAACCTCAGTAACGTCCACCTTACCTTGAGGTTTCCATCATCCGACTCCGATGACGACGATCTGCTTGAATTTGACGCAGTTGGACTTTTCGACGAAAATGAATCGGTTCTATTTTCATTCCCGGAATGCAGCGAATGACAATTTTGACGATTTGTTTGGCCAATGGCATGGTCGTCTGAGTGGTCTTTCGGAAAAACAGAGTTTGTTGTCGTTTTTAGTTTTCGCTGTTCATTTTCTTCGTCCGTGTCCGGGTCGCCGACCAGCCAATGAACGTGATCCGATTGTGAAATCGACTCTTCATCCGACGCAATTGTGATCGATATTTCTTGATCACAATATTTGCGATGTTGTTCAGTCATTTTTTTTTTCTCCGACGAAACACAAAAACTAAATATCGAAATTGACAACAGCCACAATCGATGCTCCTCTCTTTCAGTTTGTAATATTATTATCGACTTTCTAGTTTTCAATTTACCAGAAATTTTATGCACGCAGAGATGAAAAAGCAGATTCCCTTAACTTCCCTCGTGTGACAGCAACATAGTGAATTGAACTAGTTCACAATATATTGCAGTACACCACTTTACATTCTGAAGGGCAGAAAAACTCAATAAAAACCACAAAAAACACTTTCAACATAAACAAATCGTGACAACTATAGTTACTAGTTGAATACCAGATTTGTTGACTGTCCGTGCGTTTTCAAATTTAAAAAAAAAAATCCGTTCAAAATTTAGTCGAAATGTCAAAATGGGTCAACAACAGTGCATTGCCATGCATTTGTGTATTTAAAAATCGCCTGCAGTCATTGCAGAGTACAGTACAATTTTAGACTGACCGGCCAAAACACCTTTCACAGTTTTTCGACGCTCGTTTTGAATCATTCCATGATTTTGGTTTAGATTGAATCGGTCTGTGCGCTTATAAAAACATTTAGAAACAGATCTCAAAATGAAGATTAATCCAATACGCTGAATTATGCAATTATATATTTCGGAATATTTTTTGCAGGAAAAACTCGTTTGATGCAATTTCAGTCATTGTTTAGAATTGTTTTTTATGAATCCTGCGATCACACCAGACATACAACCAGATCCATAATGCATCGATTCGGTACGTTCCCCCTCACAGTCAAAAGCACAGTGTCACACGTTTCTCAGACCGTTTGTTCTTGCAAGCGTTCCACATGAGTGCGCTAATATCAGAGTAGCTAAGAAATGATGAATAATAATGAAACGCAATGAGAGAGCCAGCGGATCGAGCAAAATGAAATTTGAGTTCAATGGTGATGCAGCCGCTAGTTACAGTTGTGCGCTGTGAATGTTTATTATCCAGTTGTTAGTGTGACGTGCGTAGTGTGTAGCAGCAGCAGCTACTTTCCCTGTTACGCAACGCACAAAAAGCACACAAACAGCTGAGCACGAGATTGGGATGGGGTGGGAAGGATACGTTACTTGTTGGTTGACTGACACTCGACGTCAAGAAGAGACACAGATAATCTGTGTATATCATAAAGCCAAGAACTTCCGTTGGCCAACGATATAGAACGCTTCAAAACAGAATCATAGCTGGAATACATGACCGCCCTGTCCTGGCAAGTCAATTCAGTCAGTCGAATAAAAACGAAACGAAGGACTACAAAGTCATTCAAAAAACATTTCAAGCAAAAAGCTTCAAAGAGCTTCAAAGAACATGCGAACGAAAGTGAATTCAGTGTGTCAAGCCGAGCACCGGTTGTTTACCAGCGCAGGCGCAGCAGCACTAACACGTGTTCAGCCTGCGTGAGCGAGTCAGCGAGCGCTTGTCGCAGCGAGTTCTCCGAGTCGAACACACCCCAGGACGCCTGCAGCACCGAGTCGAGCAGACAATCGCCGGCCGTTCTGTTCCACAGCGCGTACAGACGGCTGCCCAGGCGGTCGCAGATTTCCAGCGACCAGTTGATGATCGCGCACTCCTCTTCCAGTTCTGCAAACAAGACGAGAAAACTGCAAACTGTTTGACTAAGGAAAATGTCATCACGTCACTGAAACATACCTTTCATAACAGCGCGGTCCAATAGCTCATCGAACAATCGAGTTTGAATCGGTAATGGCAAATCGAAGATACCTGAAGCAACTTTGAATAAATGTGATATTCGACACAACAAACTTTTTGGCACATTTTCTGTGGCGCCAAATTATTCCAAGCCACAAAACAATGACACTAATCAGTGAATTCAGAAAAAAACGATAATGACGAAGCATACGAACGTGCAGGCAGACTGAACGTGGTCAGATCCGTGAAATAGTAGCAGGGCATTTCGCATTTGCGTTGGCGCAACGATTGTGCCACCAGATGGCGAATGGCAGCCGCTGTATCGGGACTCAGGTGAGACGGGACACGCTTGACACCGCCAGATGAAAGGCTGCGGGGCAACAGCATGCCCGACGCTGAGGATGCGCTGTCGTCAGACGCTGCAACACAAAGCTGAGATCACCTCTTTTGAATGGATCAAGCAACCCGATTTTCAGGGATAGCCTTTGTTTCCCAAAACAACCTCCTTCAAAATCAGGTGACCCATTGGTAGATGCACTCGAAAACATCTGACCGCAGCTGCTCTTGCATCCTTCCATGAAACGGCTTCTTTACTAAATTGTGATTTGAATTCGCCCACCCCACCACCACAACCGAAAACTGACTGTTTATAGCAATCGCCGAGCTCGCGTGGTCAGCGTTTGCGAGCAGCAACGCAACGAGATCCTCGCGATGGTAGCGTACTGCCAAATGCACCAACGTTTGACCACACTCGAATCCGTAGCCGGGAAGTGCTGACTCGAGCAGTTGAGCCTGAAATATTTATAAACAATATAAACTGAATAGTGCAAATGCAAAACTCAATTCCGTTCTAATTTCAAATTATCTCGAGCTGAACTTCACACCTGTTTTAAAGCGTGATCATTTTCACTGGTTTATGTACATTTTGGGCCCGTTTCGCTTGCTACTCCATTCAATTGTGCAAAAGCACAAACGTTGGTTGACTATACAATTATAATAGAAGCTTTTAGGATGATAAAATATTTTCGTTTTATTCGCAAACCAAAACTGCACAAGAATCCTATGAATTCCGCTTTATTACTGGGGCATCAAAGTCTAGTACCAAATCAATATGCAGAGTGATCTATGTAATTCTTAAATTGGTGTCCAATGGCTTTAAAGGAAAATATTGATGCACAATTTTTTAGGATCAGAGATGAACATCGGCAGCTGCTAATGAAATTCGGTGTCCACTCTGATAATCAATTCATTGCTATGCAACACATGATTTTTCTTTGATATTATTAATAAAAATACAATAATTAGTTTGCTCTGCTTGTGTTATGCTTGTTCTATCAAGACAGCAAATTTGCTGAAGTATTGATTGTTGATGATTCATCTTTTTTCATTTCCTTGTTTCCAACATTTTATCAATCTCAGGTTTCTTTCTAGCCAGATTGCATGTCAGAAACAAACAGGTTCCGCATCCTGATCATTACACAAAATCGAATTTGTTTGATCACCGATGCACCGCAGTTCGTAACTCACGTTCCACCACTATTCTGGTTGTTAATTGGTTTGGTTGGAAAAACGAAAACAGATGTCACCAGTTACTGCCGTTCTGCCGGGAAACGGAAGGATGATAAAGTTGACTTCGATTAAGTTGCTTGTGCTTATTAAGGTGCTTTTATTTCATTTGATTTGATGCGCTGTATTTCATTGCTTGTTGTTGTTTTTTCACATTAATTCTGACAAAAAATTTTTTGACTAGTAAGTTTCAAGCGTGTACTGATAAGAAGGAGGCTGTACTGATAAGAAAAATCTACACGCAGTGAGTCTACAGCCGTAACTTTCGAAACTCAATTTCCACCGCTATTCTGGCTGTATTTGGTATGATTATCAATTTTTTTGGTCAAGGAACGTGCTTTTGCTGATTTGATTGTTGTCGATCATATCACTATTTGATTGCGTTTTGTACTATTTGAATTTGATCACTATTTACACTGTTTGGTTTAAAATAAACAAACCCGTTCGGTTTTTCAGCTTCTTTGATTAAGGCCACAGATTCTATTTGTTCTGAACTCGCCAACTCGTTTTTGTAAGAACCTGTTTTGTAATTGAATATGATGTTTTTTGACCTCCACTCCAACATATTGGTACATAGGTTGCATTTCCGTAAAAAATATATAAAAAAATCTTGTTTGATCAACAACAATCAACTAAGCCCCGGTTTTCTTTGAACATGAAGCTTCAATTTCAGCAACAGTTTTGCTGGTTCTTCTGGTATCAAGAAAAATCATTTTTGATTCTTTTATTCTGAAAACCAGTTTTTTTCAAAAAGCTCAGATTTCTGAGCAGCCACGTATCTTTTGCTGCTGCATTTTAAAACCAAGCTTTTAAAATTGTTTTAATTAATTTCAAGCCATGTGTCTCTTAAGCGAACCAATTGGTATTTGCTACAAAGCAACACCTTTTTTATAATCCACACTACATTGACAGGCTGTTTAAAAGACAATGAATGAAAGAAAACTTAACTAGCAAAAAGTTGGACAGACAGACAAAGTATTAGTATAGTAGAAGATAAATTACAATATTTCAACAATCGTTTTGAAGCAACGTACCAAGCAAAGAATTTGGCATCCTCAATGTCAATCGCGTTTTTGATTAAAAAATCATTTTTTGGTGACTCGATTCACCCAGATACTCAAAACCTCAAAAGTGCAATTTGACGACATAGTACTTTTCCCACAAGAACAGGACACGATTAAACACCTTTCATCTTTTTGGTTGCATTGATAGTCATCCGTCAATACACCACCTATTTATTACTATTCATGTATGCCGCTACTGCCGATGCACAGGCAAAACAACACAACACATCTTAAGCCTCAAGAATTGTACTCACAAAAAATTCAACAATGCCGAGCTCCGCGTCAGCACGCGACCGTCACATGTCGGCATGCAACCGTCACATGCCAACCGAGGCTGAACAACGTTTTATGGCAACGGCTATTCAAGAAGCAAGCGATGCCGTACGCTCAGGTGACGGCTATCCGTACGGAGCGGTCATCGTGAACAAACACGATGAAATTCTAGCTAGTGCACACAATATGGTTTGTTACTGTGGAAGTTGATCTGTTTTCCATGGCACCAATGCCGAATGCTGATTGTGGAACACACATTCAAAACGATTTTTGCGTTTCGAAAACAATAATAATTAATGCAGTCGATAAACACGCACGACGCGACCGCACACGGCGAGATACAAACGATCAGGGTGGCCTGTGCAAAACTGAAGGTGCACGTGCTGCCAGATGGCTGTCGGTTGTACAGGTACGAACGCTCGCGAAACAGGGGTGCTTCATGTCTTTCTACTCAAACTATACCGGTGCCGGCTGTGCGACGTTGGCTGTGGCGGAACGTGATGCACTTGCCGTTGCCACGATGCGTTTGCATTGCCGCCAGGGCATGCGCGCACCGCATCGCCTGGCGCACACACCGTCGCACGGCTATGGATGGCTCCATCCAGTTACCATGAACCGATTTTGAAAAAATAGAAGCAAACAAAAAGCAATCACCACTGACACAGCAACTGCCAGCCATGCCCAATGTGTTTGAGCGCATGCCTGTGGGCCAACATCAAGCACATTTACTACGCTGCGACGGCCATTCACTCTGCCGCCCACCATCTCAACTATTTGGACATCATCGATTTCGTCGAAAACGTTCAGTCACACATCCGTTTTTGCATTTTCTCTCTCAAAACTGATCGATCATACAAGTTTGTATCTTACAGAACATACGACCACCCCAGATGGCAGTTGTACAGCAATTTGAGCCCCTGCCAGACCACCATTTACAGCCATTCCAACTGTACGTACAGCAACGGGAACAACAACGTGATTCGTCGGATTATGCGCGCGTGCCAAAACAATAATAAATAATTTGTGGTTTTTCCAACTTTTTAGACAAATTTTGCCTAGTTTCGGTTTTACATCTCTGATATTATGGATCTAATCGGATTTACAATGCTACAAAAACTCACTGTTCAGCGTTCAGAAACGAGAAACATTTTTGAAAGAAAAGTATCAAAGCTGAAATGATAAAAAAAGCCAAACGGCGAGGACACAACTAAAAGCGACCTCGTGGTTAGCGAGTGTCCGCATCGGGTCGCCACCAGCTGCAAGGTACGCCTCGCACGGGTCACAGTCGCAATTCGACACGGCGACACTGCGCACAGCAGTCAACCAGAGGAAATCCAACTGGCGCGCCACACGATGCCGCAGACGACGCAAATAGCGCTCGAGGGCGCTCGCCTGCAATACAAGCAACCTGTGAGCACCCTCTGCGATTCGGCCTGGACAACATCAGAGGCAGAAGAGGGGTGACGCGCACGACAAGTCATGTCCGAAAACATCCACCACCGAACAAACGTCCCATACTGTAGTTTTTCGGAACAGATTTCTTCAATAAAACAACGTTGCAAACTGCTGTTGTTTTTTGTTTCCCATCGTAATCCCACTTGTTTGTATTCGTTGTGCTGCGCAGCGACGGCGGACGCAGACGCGAGATTTTCATGGCTCGATCCAACCGACGACGACGGTGTGCTCGATTTGGGTGACTTACGACCGATCGGCTCGTTTGACGGCAATGTGCCCTCGTGCACGCGTTTCGTAGCTGAAACTGCGGTTTTTAATAAAAACTGACAAGCAAAGCCGGTTCTCTGTTGACGAATAGCGACACGGATGACATGAAAGCGGAGTACTGCAGCAGTTTCGGTCAGATTCACTCATTCAAAGAACAGAACATCGTTGCGCAACATGACGAACCACTTGGGCTGCACGGCTGGCGGTCTGAATCGCTCGGCAGCACGGGCGACGCGCCGCCTCCACTCTGTGCGCGCGTCAGTTGACTGTTGCGTTGGTTGAGGCTGTCTGCAAACAAACTCGCGTTCTGTGCAGTGACACGCATCCCACGCAACACCCGAAGCAAAATTACATTGTGTTGCACCAGCAAACAACACAGGATTCAATTGCACCACACTGCAAATGAGATCACAGCTACGCAGGGCACATTTGTCAAGCTGCAGCAAAGCAAAAGTGAACACACACACACTGCACTGACCAGTTGTCACTGCCGGTGGCCGCGCTGCTTGGCACATGACACACTTTGGTGCCTTCGGCCAGTTCTCATAGGTGCACTTCTTGCAGGTCCACTTCTGTAGTTTCTTTTGCAATGATACGTGTGTCCAAGGACGCGCTGATCACGAGATTATTGCTTGCATTTTGAATGTGGTTATTCGGTTGATGACCGACGGAGAGTTGCGTTTCGTTTGGCGCTTTTATTGAACTGAGACCACTCGGGCCAGCAGATGCGCACGATGGCGACACCTGACGTGACAAGTCTGCAATGCAAAGAACAACAGTGCACTATTTCTGCTTTGTTGCTTGATCGAAAAAAGCGATAGCTGTTGATAAAACAGTTTTTTTGTGTCGAACCAAGATGTGAACTGCTCCCGTCAGACGACTGCGACGGTTGTCTTTGCTGTTTTGCTTGGCCACTTTGATCGCCGTTTTTGGTCTGCACGAAAAGAAAACATCTGAAGGATGTTCCGCGCACACCGAAAAAATCGACAGAAAAAAATTAAACAATTCGATTGCCATCGTACAATCTGCACTGCGTGCAGTGACGTGACCGTGGATAGTTGAGATAGGTGCACTGCGGGCACGACCATTTCGTGACGGCAGTTTCGGGGAGTGTTGCGTTCGGTGGCGACATCGACTGCGAACGAATGTGTTGCTGCGTCATCAACAGCTGACCGGTTTGTTCGAATTCTGAGCGTGAACCAAGAATGAGAAAATCTCGGCAGTTGTTTAAACAGCATTTGAAAAGACACAAAAACAGGCAAGTGAACACTGTGCCCGAGACAGCCACCTGCTGAGCGCAATCATCATTCACATCACCAGTGCTCGTCTGTGCACTCCGTCGCACATCCTCGATGCGCCCACTGAAGTTTGATCGTTCCGTGCGGCACATTGTGCATTTGATGGCCGATGGCCAATTCAAATACGTACACATCTGTAATTTTTAATCGCAAACAAGTTGTCACAAACAGTTGCAAACGGAAATAGCATTTTTGTGAAAATATTTATAAACTAGCACTTTTGATCTTCAGGTATTCTTTGTTTTTCCAACGTTTCAAAAACTTAGTTGTTCGAAAGCCAGGAAGGGTTGGGGCTTGGAGGGGGGATATACAGAGTGTTTCAGAAGTAGTGGGTAGGCGTTTGACGCGTTATTACTCGAGTGTATAAAACCATTTCTAACGACATTTTAAACAGTTGTTTAGATCCGTACAAAATTTCAGACCAATTCATTGCACCTGCACACGAACAATAGACAAAATACAAATAGTTTCAAAAATGTACCAGAAAATACCAGATCACACGATACCACCGGACAACAAAGCACAACACTCAACGCAAACATTCAAAAGAACACTTCAAAATGTGTTAGCGATAACAGCAAACATCAACAACTGGATTAAAAACGAAAAAAAAGTTTCAAACTCTCTAACCCTACGCACCCCCCCCCCGAACGTCCAAAAGACGTGGTAGAAGGAAGGCACCGAAAATGTTTCAGTAGTGGGGCCACACGTCACAATCATGGTACAGTTGGCAAGGCACAGCACAATCAGTACCGAAGGCGAAAGCAAATTTTCGAGGGGGGGGGGTGTCGTCACGTGGGGGGGGGGTGCCGAAAATTTTTCAGTGGGGGGGGGTGTCAGTCATGGTACAGTGACACCCCCCCCAGGCGTGGGCCATGGGGGGGGGGTGCACTATTGTAGAAAATTTTCTGGGGGGGGTGCACACCCCCCACCCCACCCATGAGATTTTTTCGCTTAAATTTTGAAGGAAAAACGCTAAATTTTGCTGCAAAATCTTTGAAATTACAATGAAGAATGTCAAGTTATTATATATTTAGCTTATATTATAGACTTTAAAGACAAAAAATCATGATTTTTGAGCAAAAATTCATGATTTTTGGGTGGTCCGAGAAAATTTTTGGGGGGTGTCACTGTTACTTAGGTACATCTAGGGGTGGGGGGGCCCGTGGGGGGGGTGTCCAGCAAATTTCGAG
>JASANC010004056.1:0-74668 GCA_030248135.1 Theristus sp. LFF4_11
ACATGAAAAACAGGCGGCAAGATTACTTGTCTTTCGTTCCGGTTTTGACCACTCAATTCGTGGATAAGAAGATGTTTTAGATTGCGCGGCATTTTAAATCTGCGGCGCCGTCGTATTGGGAATTCGGATTTTTGTTCTGTTTTAACTCTGCGGTTTTTCGCAGAGCGTGGATCTTTTGTGCGCCAACAAGCCAACTTTCTCAAACAATGACCGAACGGCAAGAAAACGCATCGAATACTCGAGTCTGTCAGAGCGAGTCTATCAGTCAGTGTTCCGTTGTGCAATAGCAACCTTTTCAGCGCTCATTTTCTCCGGAATGACAATGATACAGCGGTAGCCGCGCACGGAGGCAGCCATCGCGAGTCCAATGCCGGTGTTGCCGGACGTCGGCTCAATGATCGTCATGCCCGGACTCAGGGTGCCCTCGCGCTCTGCGTCCTTCAAGACAATGCCGCGCCGTTTGGATCAAATCGTTTTGGAATTTTTTGACTTTTGATTAAATAAACAAAAGCTCTAAGTTTAGACCTCAATCATTCGCCGTGCAATTCTGTCCTTCACCGAACCACCAGCGTTGAAAAACTCGCATTTTGCCACTGAAAAATAAAAAAATGGCAAAAAATCTTGGAACTCTCAAGTTCTGCATTTGGCGAACTGCCCCGCACACTCACAAACTTCACATTGCAACCCTTCTTCGGCGGCGATTTTATTGATCCGCACTAGTGGGGTTCTGCCGATTTGGTGCAGGATGTTCGGCAGGATTTTCGGTCCGTGCGGCCTGATGATTTTTTAGTTATTTGTAACAAAAATGCTGAATAACTGATGATTATTTTTCTGATCAATCAATCTGAGACGCACAAGTATTTCACAGTGGTGTGCGGCGAAGCCCCCGCTGACACCAGCGACCACCGACACTGTGGCTGCGTGTTCGGCAACGGGAAATCGCTCATATTGAACGTCTAGAAGGCTTTTAGTTGCAAACTGCAAATGACAAAGAAACTGAATAAAAAAGTACAGTATGTTTGTTTGAATCTGTCACTTTTTTCGCCGAATACAGAGCTCGCGAAAGAAGAATGTTCAGGATCGGAGTTGCCATAAAACATGTTTAGCAAACCTACAATTGTTTTTTTAACCAACCCCGTCATCGGTATTCATTTTTCTTACTGCAATTTAAATTTTTCGCATGCACTGTATTCTGCAAAAAAAGTGACAGGTTTAAATAAACATACTTTTACTTAAGCAATGATCTCGAGCGAGCCGAGACCGCACAAGCATTTTAAAAAGGAAAGAGCTTGGAAATCAGTGCGCCAGCGCTTGAACTGGTCACTTGAACGATAATGTTCCAAATATTTTATGATTAGATTAAAATTTTAAAACAAGCGACCAACTTGGACAGAAAGCACGCTGCTGGCTTGCGTTTTTTTCAGTTTGCTGTGTTCACAGCTGTTTCACGTGCTTCAGCTGCAGTCGTAAAATTATGCACACCGGTGTTGCTGAATGCTGATTATACAAACCGAATAGTGTGGGCGTTTTTCATCAATGATTCTGCTACCTTGAGTAATTTATGTCCGACAACGAAAATATTAGTGATTAAGGACTAACATGAATGCCGACTTGGCTGGCATGTGTGTGCTGGTTGTTCTGACTTTCGTAGTGTGCAAGGTCACGCACCGACAGTCTTGATCACAAATCTAGATAAACATGCCATATCATACCAAACACCCATTTCACGCACGTTGATTGAGCTTCATTTTTTATGCAACAACTCTCCCAAGACTAGACAAAAACCGTAGTCGACAAATTCAGAAGGTCTGCAGGTAACAAAAAGACCACAACTGCATACACTGCATACCACAGAAGTGAAAATCATTTCCAACCATTTTTTTTTCCGAACAAAAGCACTAAACGCTCCATGTTCCTTGGCTACCAGAAGAGGGAGCCAAACAAGATGGAGCGTTTAGCAACATATTTCAAAAATGTTTCAAAAACGTTTGGTGTAATGTGAACAAAACTGTGTGCCCGGCATGATTGCGACACTGCCAGCACACATCCGGTCACCATCACTGCCGATCACACGAACGCCGGCTCCACATCCGAGTCCGAGTCGTGTCGCGCGCGTGTCTGCCGCGTGTTTCTCGGTTTGTTGGCGTTGCCGTTGTTGCGGTACACATCCTCCGGCTCCTCGGTGCGCATCACCAGATTCCTGTAGCCGATGCCCGGGCTGGCGCCGGTCTGCGGATGACTCAGCTGGTTCGCGTTGGTTCGCATCCACGCGCAACAGCCGCCGCGGCGTCCCGGCACCCCCATCAATCGAGTGTTCGTCGCGTACAAGTACCACGCGATGCCGGTCATCGCCAACGCCATGAACAGAAACGTCACGAGAATGGCGGCACGCGACGGACGGCCGAACGCACGCAGCACGCCGCGCACCGACTGCGCGCAGGCCAGCGAACTCGCGGGCACGGCGGTGATTGGCTGCGCGTGCAGCTGCGTCGGCGTGTGACAACTGCAGTTACGTTGGGAGACATCCGGAGGTGGATTATATTCGTTTTTTTTCGATTTTTGTATTATACACGCAAAAAGGCTGTACCCGAATTGGTCCTGGTCGTGGATTTCTCTCGGAAATAGTGCCTTTTCTCTGAGAACATTTGTGTCCACGACAGTGTCGAATAAAGCTCGTTTCGTTCGTTTCGCGCGTTTCAGTTTCCCACTAAGCCGAAAAATAACTAAAGCCAATAGCGCCAACTGACGTCGGTCCGGTCGATCCAAACATGACCGTCAAGTTCTCCGCGGTCATCCAGCGCAGTCGACAGTCGCAGTGCCACGGATTGCCAAACAGTCGTACGTTGTCGATTTGGTCAAACGGCAGGTTCGAGCCGTCCCACGTGCTCAGGTTGTTCGTCTGCAGGTCGATCACTTTGACGCGACTGCGGAATTGCGGCCGGCGACCGAACGCCAACGGGTCGACGTAGTACAGGGCGCGGTTGTCGCTCAAACGAAGCGTCTGCAAGCGTTTGTGGGCGGCGTTGGATTTTGGTCATTATCGTGATTGATTGTATAATTTTGACGAGATACAGGAGATTACTTCGGCATAGATTCTCAAAAGCACGGATCTAGTTCTACTCGCCGGACCAAAGCTAGCCGACAAGCTGTTGCGCTACCTGTAGTTGAACTATGGAGCGCTGAAAGCGCAAAAGCTACCGTTTCTTTTTATGGACATCAGCTGCCTTCTGGCATTCTGGCATTTTACGTTTTGAGTTTTTTGAAGAATTGAAAAAACGAATGAACGTTTCCAAACTCCGACCGTCAACCGATGCAGCCCATTGAACGCGTTCTCCTCGACACTCCACAATCCGGGCATGTTCGTGATCGTCAGCTTGTCCAAGTTCGGCAAATCGTCGAACGCCCGCTCGCCGATCTCCTGGATGTCATTGGCGCTGATGTCCAACGATCGCAGATTGTGCACACCGCGCAGCTTTGGTACCGACAGGAACTTGTTGTCCTTCAGTGTCAGCGACGAGAGTTTGCTGAAGTTAAATGGAATAGAAGAAAACGTCGCCTGACGTGCAGTCGACGGCGCTGGAAGCTTCAACGACTGCTAAATGCTATAATCACGGACACAAGTGGCAGCCGTCAATCAGCGACCCCATTCAGTCAGACCGTGACCGTAAAATAACAAAGAATCACTCCAACGATTACGTCAAAATGCCCAAGGTCGACTTTCCGAGGTGCGGCAGACGGCACCCATCCAGATGCAGCACCTCCAGGCGATGCAGGCCAGCGAACCAGTTGGCGCCAATGTGGCCGTCGCCGAGGGGACATCCCTTCAGCGACACCTCCCTGAGTGCGCTCAAGTGAGCGAACACCTTCGCCGGCAGCTCTCGCACCGGATTACCGTCCAACTTCAAGATGCGCAGGTTGTTTCCTAAATCCTCGTGAAAGATCCCGCTGAACGAGTCAAGATTATTGTAGGACAAGTCCAGCGACTCGAGATTCTCGAAGTACTGGAAGGCGTTTTCGGCGATGAACGTGATGTTGTTGCGACTGAGGTCGAGCCGGTGCAGTGCGCGGCGGGCGTTCGCTTGATGCGGCAGAGTCGACGGGAAAAAGTCGTCCTGAAATATGGCGAAATCAAGAAAATTCGGTTGCTTTCAGTGAAAAACACAACAGCAAGGTCAAAAAGAACATTATTACTAGAACACGCACATCTCGGAGTGACTCGATTTTATTTTTGCTCATTCGAAGCTCCTTGACATTGAAGTGAGCGCCGGCCGGCCGCAAATGTACGTAACGCAACTGTTCGCCGGTACAGTCGACCAATCCGGCGGCTTGGACACATTTGCACGGCAGCTTGTCCAACTCGTCCTCGCACACGTCCAATACCTTGTGTTCGTTGATGTCTTGGCGGCTGCTTTTTATGTGCTCGTTTATGTCTTGGTGGCTGGTTTTTTTCAACATTTTTAAGATCCGAATACTGTCATGACCGAATGGACGCTTGAAGGTAGAGTGATGGCCGAGCCTCCACAAAGATGAATGATAATCGGGAGGAATGGAACCAAGAGCACTGTTGATGGTCACCAGCAGCAGACCCAACCGAGCAATCAGTCGATTATTTGCGGTCGATGGCATGTTGCGGGGTGGTCGGCTGGCGATGGTTTCTTTTTTTATCAGCAAAATCTTCTAGCAAAACGAAAACTATCATTGAAATGTACATAACTTCCATACCAGCAAAAAGAAAATAAACCAGAATACGTGGAAATGCAGAGTTATCGACAGCACAGATGAGTCACGCTCTCTCTCTCTCTGACCGTTAAGCAGCCACACGTTAAAAAACACACTTTTTGAAAGAACAAACTGGAATCAGCACGTTTCCGGTGCAGCGACAGCACAATCGCGCTAAAAATGTGTCCCGCCACGTGTCCAGAGCCGTGACCGTGTTCCGCGTCGTGCTTTGTCTCCGAGAAAATTTATTGCGCAAAAAATGCCGAGTAACTAATCGGGACAGGCCGCGGGACAAGCGCGGCTGGACATTTTTTTTGCGTGATGACAATGGTTTTGTCACTGACGGTTGCTCAGCGAATTTCATTTTTTTTATCAAGCAAGCTTCAAGACTCAAAT
This sequence comes from Theristus sp. LFF4_11, assembly GCA_030248135.1. NCBI lineage: Eukaryota > Metazoa > Nematoda > Chromadorea > Monhysterida > Xyalidae > Theristus > Theristus sp. LFF4_11. The sequence goes on from JASANC010004056.1 coordinate 5,116, forward strand.
AGAAATCACGCCTATCGGTCTTCAGAAATTGAAACCGTTCAATTCTATTTTTGTTTTGTGTCGAAATGAATGAACGCTTCCATTTTCTCAGAGTAAGTTGCCAGAAGAAAAACTGAACAATCGTGCATTGTGTTGGGTGACTGAAACGATAAGCTCAGCGCTAGTGTACGTTGTCAAGTGTCCATATACTTTTCAGTACACCAATGACTGACAACGTGGAATTTGTCATCGCAAGTTTCAACAATTTCAAAGCAGACACGTTCGTGTGCACGTTATGCGTATATGTCAACGTTTTTCATGTTAGCTACAGAGCATACACAACATTTGTTTGTTGATTTCTGTCTGTGTACCAACTTTGGGTCTCATCTTTTGCTAGCAGAATATTATTGCAATGCAACAGGATGAAGGGAAGAACGGTGTTTTTGCAACCAAGGGTGAAACGACCCTTATCAGCGGTGTTTTCATTATTGTATCACATCACAAGTTTACTGCTGATACTTTTTATAGGAGTAATTGTTTTGATTTTTGTCGCATCCGCTTGTCTTCCTGTGTCTTTGGTGGTTATCAATTTTTGCATGTTTTTTTGTTGATATTTTCGATATTGTGGAACTTGGTTTGAAACAATACTATGGGCAGCAGTCGCTGTAAGAGGGGTCAATACACGATTGCTCACATAATCTCATTTTGCAGAAACAATTAATGCTGGTTATGTGGATTACAGCGGCGTCAAGTCAAGCGACAAATAAAGTCGCGTGACCGTGAGTTGATTCAAAATTGAAGAGCGAGGGCTAAAGAATTTTATAAGATCAATGCTTTTCATTCGGTTTGAATCTTATGCTTCGTTGACTTTTGTGAGTCACTGTGGTCGTTGTACATTGAAAACACCTCAACAATTCACTCAACAAATCATTCAGCTACCGGTGGTAACTGAACAAAGCCGCGCAACACACATTTGCTGTATATATCTAATCGTGAATATCGCTAACTATGTTGAGCTATCCACATTTATTGTTGCGCAGCTTGTTGAGTAGGCGTGTGTGGTGTGGCGTGTGCGTACGCATATGTTTTCACGGCAACAATTGCATTCAATCAAGATAATGCCAGAAGTTCGTTGATTTCATTTTCAAAGCGATCCATTAGATTTGGGTCGAAAATAACGTTATCACCCATGGTAACTGATCAATATAACAGTAAAATAAAATGTAGCTACGACACGTTGGCCAATCAAATTAGTTGCAATGCAGTGCACACCTTCGGTTACGCAATCGCCAGCTTTCAAAGAGAGTTTTCAGAATCGCATTCAGTGTCACTGGCAAACATCGCAAAGATTCGGCATCAAGACTGAACTTTAAAAAAAGAACTTTTTTTGCGGGTAACTCGACAAAATGGCGTCCGCAATCGGCGTGGCAGCAGTGCTGGTCCTCTTCACCATCACCACATTAGCCAACAGTGCAAACGCTCAGTGCGCTCTCTCCCGTTTTTTATCTCCAATTTGTAGACTATCCGTTGACTGACCGGTGATGTCACGTGCTGCATGCTTTCGGTGCAGGCATTGTTGCTGTGGAGGCGGAGTCTGTCCTGCACAGAAAGCATGCACCGCACGTGTACATAATCACCAACCAATCAATCGGCGGATTGTCTATAATTCAGAGTTCGACTGTATAACGTAAACTGTCTCTTTTTTGTAATTCCGAAAAGCAAAAAAAATTATCCAGAAACCAACGAACGTAATTCAGATATTTCGACGACGACGCCGACGTGGATGGAGATTATTGGCTGCCAGCCGCTCTTGAGTGAGCTTTTGTGACATTTTCCTTCTTTACACGCGCTGGTCGTGTCACTGAAAACATTTTTTTCTGTTTTTTTAGTAAACGCACGAGCCCAAACGGTGGCCGAGCAACTGTGCTCAGGTAAACAAACTGTAACGTAAACTTATAATGTTTTGCCCAGACTATAAGATCTGTCTGTGGTAAAACACCTTCGGCAGTTCTGCCTCTGGTGTCCGTCGCACTGACGAGCCAGGGGGCACCGCGGTATGCGTCTACCTGGCGAAACCGCAAACAGCGAACTTGTATTGTATACACTCGCAAAACACCGGGTCCCTTGTGGCTTTATTGCCCGGGATGGTTGTTTTGTGAGATTTTACTACCTAGGTTCGCTGATGTTTTGCCCAGACTATAAGATCTGTCTGTGGTAAAACACCTTCGGCAGTTCTGCCTCTGGTGTCCGTCGCACTGACGAGCCAGGGGGCACCGCGGTATGCGTCTACCTGGCGAAACCGCAAACAGCGAACTTGTATTATATGTATGTGCTTCCTGGTTCAAATTTCTAATTTTGAAACTCACTGTGACTGAACTGAAATAGAGTTCTTTTGTATTTTTGTATTTTTTGTATTTTATGTATTTTTTGTTCAGATTCGGCCGCCGTTCTGACCCTGCGTTTTCAGGGATGCGCCGATTCTTGAAGAAACATCAGCTGTCATTTTTAATATAGCTTGTCCAACGTATATATAGGTAATGCAGCCTGAAGCTAGGTTTTCGTTTCGAGCAGAACTGGTCATTTTGGTAATCGTACTTTACTTGACTTGACATTAACTATGTTCTGCTTCGAGTTGTGTCTTGTGTTTACTGTGTATCACTGGAAAGTTTTTGGTTCTGCTGGTTTGCCGTCACAATAAAATAGTTGCACAAAATCGTTCTGATCTTCTGTACACTTTTTTATCCACACTCATAAGAAAATTGAAAAACACAAAAGTGTACCGTTTAAGTGATGCAGCAAGTGAAACACTGCAATGAACTGTAAACAAACAAACAAAAAACACATGGGAAGAGCAACCTTCAGTCTCGATTCCCACAGAATGTAAATCATAGACAACAACAGTGAATAAATTTTTGAATAAAATAAACAACACTACAAATCAGATGTGTTTTGCAGCAAGCAGCACTTCTTGGCCAAGTGTTGAGATTTCTGTTGTCTACTTTTGTGACGCAATTTTATCAAATTTCAAAACTTTTTGTGGCACTTCAGTAAAACTTTCTTTGATCCGTCCGTTACGTGAAGTCGAATAAGACTTTTTTCAGAAATTTCCTTTCTTTAAACTGTATTCAAATTCAAATATTCTGTGTAGTTTTTTAGATTGTCTGATTGTCGCAGGATATGTATGCAAAGTACAAAGCGATTTTCACATTTTTTTGCCGCTGCGTCCTTCGTTTTATGACGCAAACAAAAAACCAACCAGGTATAACAAAATGAAAAAAATCCAATCGTTGTTATTCCCAATAATGAAAAACCACCCAGTCGTTTTCACCATGCCCCATGCCCAATTGTGTGCAAAAGACGCGTGCTTTCAATAATAAAAAAAACGCAACCAGGAACAGCTGCCGAGAGTGGCAATGATCGGTCATTGTGGCAAACAAAAAAGTACAATGCTCGGTGCTCCGTTCGCATTTTTTATGCGGTGATTGGTTGTTGGGCCGATCGGAATGCATCCAAATCCAATGCAGCCAATCAGATGTTACTCACAAAATTGTGTGGCATAATATGGCGATATGTGAATTCCACAGAAAAATAAAATGCAGCAATTGATGTTTGTTTGAGCCAGTGCATCCGCGTGCGTTTTTATTCGTTCCGTGACAGCTGGTGCGGCTCGGCTGGTCTCTCGCGGTTGTATTTTGGTGCAGTCATCGTAGTCATTTATTAGTCAGCCAACTCAACAGCACCGCACAGACGCCCATCGGTCAATTTGGCGCGCACACAAAACACGCCGCAGATCGTATTGCACCCCCAGTCGTGTGTGTGTTTTTCTTTACTTCAGTCAGTCTCATATTTTATTTCTTCAGTTCGCTTTTTTGTCGCGAGCATACATACGTTTTGTAGTTCATTGTTGTGAAATCTATTTGTTTTCTGGTTTGCAAGCTGTACATGCATAGCTTTTAACTTTTAAGTGGATTTTTGATTTACAGAAATGGAAATTTGTAATATCTATAGGAACAAACCTTATAAAAGTTGCGAACAAATGACAACTGACTTGACGGACAGTGACGATTGCTCGTGGGATGACAGCTGGTCGTTGCCTGATTCGTCTGACACGGAGCACGAGTCGTCAGCACAGCCGATTTCCGTTATCAGCAGAGCCAAAATGAAACTTCAACAGCAACAACAGCAATCAAAAACGCCGCCAAAGCAGAAAACCAAAAAACAACAACAGCGTACACCAAAAGCGCAACAAAGCTCGAGGCAGCTCATTGAGCCAATCAGCAGCACCATACTTCGTAGAGGTTGGGCACATTTGGTCGCACACTTTTCTGTCGGCTAATCGTTTTGACACTGATGCATTTGAAGAAATACATTTTTTTTATTTATGACGAACGAAGATACACTAGACGTGCCTTCAGTTTTTCTCTTATTAGCCTTATTTTTTTAAAAAAAGCTACTGCGTTGCGTACACCCAAAAAGTTTCAGGTTAAAATTTAAAAAATTTTATTTGACCTAAAAAGCTTGCACGTGATAAAAGTTTGATGTTCATGTTCATGTTCTCTATTTCTGGGTTTGAATGAAATTGAATGTATGTTCGAATTTGCAGGCGTCATCGGCAACGGCAACAATAACAAAACAAAGCCCAGCATAAAAAGACCAGTGCAGCCGCCACCGCCACCTCCAATTCCAATGTCCACGAAATTGTCCGTCAGCAAAAACTCAAAAACCGATTCGAATAACAACGACAACATCAACAACCACAACATAACAAACGCAAACACCAACAATGCTTCAGTCAGCAGGCGCAGCAGTACAACGTCTACTGCATCAGACCTTTCCACAGGCACTGTACTTCATTTTCCTGCAAAACCGGAAAGGTTGAATAATGAAAAATCAAGCAACTGTGACAATAACCGAGCGACAGAAAATGGTATTTGCGGTGCGTCACCAACATCGAAAGAAATATCACCTAGTAGTTCAACAGGTGTGGTTGGTAAAAAATCAAACAATTCTGAAAAGTCGAAACCATTAACGGCACGGCCCACGTGGTTTGCTGGGGCAATCGATCGACGAGAAGCGGAAAGCAGACTGAGGAAAAATCAGCCAAAGGTTGTTATTATGGCCTATTTTTTTAAACGTGTCCCACTGAAATGACGTCATGTGCCACAAAACATGCGCTTGTCGTTCACAGCAAACCAGACTATCCGTTTAGCCGATTTCTTCACGTAAACAAATGGTGAATGTCGAATCAGTCACACCAAACTGAAATTTTAGTGCCTGTACTTTGACAAACGGGCGTTTTTAAATAAAATGACGTCACGTTAGTCCGGACACGTTTGAATAAATCCACAATATATTTCACATCTTTTTTGCTGCCTTAAAACACACCGGTCGGTCGTTCGGTCGGTTGGTCGATTGGTCTGTCAGTACGCATAAGCCGAGGTTCGAAGCATTGGTGAACGTAAAAATTGACCATCACCACCAATAACCACCGGTTATGGTATCTTGGGGTTTCTGGAAGATGGAACTGCTAACTATTAATAATGTGTAATGATAAAATCGCGTTTTTAGGCTGGCTTATTTCTGATTCGCGAAAAAATTCGAACAACGATTCCGCCTGACGATGTGAACAACAAGACATCGGTCACTCCGTTCGTGCTCTCAGTGATGGACGAGAACGCGACCAAAGTCTATCACATAAACATTCACAAGGAGAATCAGATGTTTATACTTGGCACCATCGCTGCTAAAACGTACGGACTTCTGGTTAGTGACGTGCTACAAAAGTATACTTGATTAAACTTTTTATTATTTTTGTCGAATACAGCAGAATACAACACCCTGACAACTACACAAGTGGCCAATCAGTGCACTGCCAGAATGTGTTTGACCAAAGTTTTCTCCTGTTTTTCAGGCTTTTCGAACGCTCAGCGATTTGGTGGCCTACTATAGTGAACATGAATTCTGCGTGGTGCGATGCCACGACGACGCGACGGTCGTTTGCAGGATCGTGCTCAACAAGCAATAAATGAGCAAACATTCAAATCTGTTGAAAATTATAATCGCTATCTGTTCCACACACTGCCTCCATTTTACTTTATTCTCAAAATAAAGCAAAACTAAAATTTTGGTGGTATTGGAGAAAGAAGTGAAACAAAATTTCCTGACACCCGTGAAGCGATGAACAATGTTTGTGATCACAACAAGCTTCCGACGTGCAACGTTGCTCAGATTCAAATGTCAATATTTCTCGTGGTCCGAAGCGGCACAGCCACATCATCATACAGCTCCATGCGACGGGGAGTGCGAATGTCATGTTCACTTTTGTGTCGTGGCGCGTGCAGGGGGCGTGGCAGCAGCAGTTGATTGTTGCCGATTGGCTGCTGTGTCTGTGTGGTGTTCTGATTGTGCGTCGAGATCGCAGCGCTGCGTGTCGCGTTCACCAGCGCCGCTCGCCCATTCTGCTGATAGTAGCAGGTGTCTGTGCGCGCCCACTCCGGCAGTCGCATGCCCAGCCGCTGGCGGCACGGCACGAACGCCAGTAACTGACGGAAACACCGCCGGAAGTCGCCGTTGCAGAACGTGTAGATGATCGGATTCAACGCCGAGTTGGAGTAGCCGAGCCACAGGAACACGTCGAACGCGGCGCTCCAGCGCTCCGACAGCGTGCAGATGACGTCGATCAGGTAGAGCACAAAGAACGGCAGCCAGCAGATGATGAAGCCGAACACGATGATGCCGATCGTCTTGAGCGCCTTGCGTTCGCGCGCGTACGCCGCCTTCTCGGTGGACTTCTTCGTCTGGCCGCCCGCCGTCTTGCGTAGTGCGCCGAAGTTGATCGACAACGAGCCGATGGTGCTCTTGCGGTGCTGCAGACTCACCACCCTTGTGTTGCACTCGCCACCGCCACCGCCACCGCCACCGCCACCGCCGTTCGGCACCGTCAGCGAGTCGGCCGTTCGTCGCTCGTCCACTCTGTGACGCTCGACCGTGGTCAGGCTGACGGCGGAGTGCACGAGCGCCGGCGGCGTGACGCCCAGCAGGTGCTCGCGCTTGCACGTGATCGACATGCTCAGCGAGTCAGAGTCGCACGTCGTCGCGGCGGACGATTTGCGCTTCGCGATCGCTTGTTTTTCTGATGCGGTTTTGTTGGCAACGTGAACGTGACAGGCGGGCCGTTGCGCGGCGATGCTGTCGTAGACGTGCTGCTTGCTGACGTCACCAGTCAGACGGCTACGCTCCGGTTGCGCCGCTGTTCTTTCGTTGACAGTCCGGATCACCGGAATCACCATCGTCGACGCACATCCGCTGTGCGAGCGTAGCTGTTTCTGCGGGCACGTTTCGGCGCGCTTCAACGCCGTGAATTGTTGTTGGTCATCAGCGTTCGTTTTCGTCTCATTCTTGTTGCTCGCCGCTCGTATCGGCGCCGCCGCCGTTTTGTGTCTGTTTATGTCGGACGACTCGCGCTCGCCCGCCTCCGCGCGACTGCACTGCCGGCGTAGCGTGAAGCGAACGTTGGTGCCGAATTTGCCCTTCGTCATGAACTTCTCGCGTTCGTTTGCGACGCCGAAGATGCGCCAGTAAGTGAACAGCATCACCGCCAGCGGCATGTAGAACGAGCCGGCGGCGGAGTAGATTCGATAGAGCAGCGAGCGCGAGTAGCCGCACGTGAACACGACCACGCTGGACGCGTCACGACGCCCGGCGCCGGCGGCGATGCGTCGGAGTCGGTTGTACTCGGAGAACATGTCCCATTGCGGGATCACCCACGGCGGCGTGCACACGAGAATCGACAGCAGCCACACGGCCGATACGAGCGCCGCCGCGAGATTGTGCGTCCGTCGGCGGCTGTACTGCAGCGGCGAGGTGATCGCGAAGTAGCGGTCGATGCTGATCACGCACAGGTTTAGGATGGAGGCCGTGCCTGCAAGGTGCAGACGAAAGGGGCAACATTTGCTCACTGATTTCAAGTGCTAGATTTGTTGATTCAGTAGATTTTAGTCGACACACTGTGTAACTGCCAATGCATGTTCACAATCCAGTTTCCACAAAAGCAGCAACAGCGCCAAAATGTCGCAGGTTTACACGAAATGCAAAGCCAACTCACACAGCAGCACGTCACTGGTCGCCCACACTCCGCAGAGCGTGCGGCCGAGTGTCCACCGATGGTCGAGCAACAGATCAATGGCGCTCAACGGCGTCACGAGCACGCCAACAAGAATGTCAGACGTTGCCTGCGTCAATTCCGGGCTGTCGCGGTTAGAAATCACGGAAAATGGACTGCTGACTGAAAAGTTATAGTGTTGACTGTGCCGTTTACTGATTTTCAGAGCAAGATTCAACTGCAAATCAGTACACGAGCACTGTGTTAAAGCTACATTAACTGAGATTAATTACAAAACGGAGCACTGAACAAACTTAGCAACTTGTTTTTGTTTTTGAACAAAATGAACAAAAAAACTGGCACGCTTTCGTTTAATTTACCACGTGGAAGCTCATGCAAGGAAACAAAATCGTGCAAAATGCTCGTGGTGGTGGGTTACTGTAGTTACTGAAAAACAATCCGTAGTGCCAACTAACGAGCGACACCAGCAGCACGTTCGTGAACGTTCGCATGCGTCTGTAGAGCGCAATGGAGAGCAACACGAGCAGGTTGCCGCCGATGACGGCCACGTTCAGACTGAGCACCACAAGCAGCACCAGCACACGCCAGCCGGTCCACGAGAACTGCAGCACTGCGCTGAGTGTCTGGTTGTCGCTGAGCACACAGTCCACCGGACGCTCAGGGGAGCACTCGAATTGCTGCCAGTCGCTGCTGTTCACTGATGCTCTGTCGAAGTCCATCGTGTTGACGTTCTAGTGGAATTGGTCCGGATTCAGCAAAATTATATGCTGTTTTCAAGCGAATTTTCAAATCATTGTTATCATAGTTTTATAGTTGTTCATTCTGGCCTTCACACGAATTCATTCTGTCGAATCTGCATCGTAATAATTTTGTAAGCGATACCAAAAAAATTGAAACCTGTAAGTATTCACAATTGTGCGCGTGTTACTTTCGTGTCATATGATGAAAACTGTCAAATTATATTTTTTTATACAATCGGCATTGTGCTGACGTTAACTTTCAAAAACGCGGAACTCACACCCACTCAGTTTCCAATATGTTCTCCTGCGCGCTACACGTTTCAGTCACAGCTTTCTCTATAGTAGCTTCGTTTTCTACAAAACAGCATTCGTGCGAATTAAAGTTCTGTCATGACGAACCAAGAAAGAACACATGAAAAAAAAGAGCATTCAGCACTTGAAAAGATCAAGATTTACCGTAAAATTCTCAGGCATATAGTGAAGCACTTATCGTAAATTGTTTGACTATCAGAGATGGAAAAGTGGACATTGAATTCTGAATTTTTTAAATGGCTGCATGATAAATGTCAAAAAAGTTAGCAGATACTGTATAATGTACATTTTAATTTTTTTCAGAGTAAGTCTGAAGCAGCATTCATGAAGCAGTATTTAGCGAGTAGCTGTGTTAAAACATAGCTTCGCGGTCACTCAATACTGCTTCATGAATGCCCCATAAGAATTCTTAAAGCGACAATTTTTTCTGCTGAATATGCACGTAACTTCTGCGTTCATGGGAGGAGACCCTTTGAATTTCCATTGAAAATGAAGCTCATTGTGGAGCTAGCACGTTAGCTAGTATCCCCTTGTCACATATTGTGTACAGCTTGTTTTGTGGTTTGTATGAAGTTTTTGTTGTGCAGAAAGAGGATGATGACAGCCTAGATTATGTTCCCTGAAAAACGCTTTTAAAGAAACAACAGAGAACAGAGAACACGACAACACCGTGACCTTACAACTTGTGCATGTCAAATTATTAAACCGTGAATAAACACCGATTGACGTTCTGAATTACTAACAAGCAAACAAACCCACACGGATAGCAGGCTCACCGTTGTTCAGGGGAGTCGCAATTTAGATGCTGAACGAATGGTTTATGTTGACTGCAGTCAGGGTTTATGGCACGTTGTGTTTTTAATTAAAACTTTTTATAAAAACATCTTCATCACTATGTAGGTGTGGTGACTTATTGCGATATGCGGCCCACAGCACAATGTGCCTCTCGCTCGTAATGCGGTTATCAAGGCAACATTTTGTTTGCTTTTCTGAAAAATTGCACGTATCGAAATTTATAAGATTTACCAAGGTATATCATAAAATAACTCAAGTTTAGAAACACAGAACAAAAAAGGAATATCTTTTGGATACCGCATCGCCAAACCCTCCGGCTGATTCGCCCCGCGAGCCGTAAAGCTGCGCATTTTGCTGATCAATATCGAGGTTTTGTGTGACCCACGACACCAGCAGTAAGCAACAACAAAAAAGTATCGAAAAAGATTGAACGGCTGTGTTCTTTGTATTCGACGGAACGTTTTTGTGAGCGAACGCAAATAATGAGCCGACAGAAAAATGACTGTCGCTGAAATTACAGCTTCTATTCATGCAATATCACGTGCCAACCATGAAACACAATTCAATGCATCTTCCCACTGCACAGAACAAAAAATAAAGTTATTTGAACATGTGCGCACAAGCAGCGGAAATCGATTGTTTAGTAGAATCGACAGCCTTTTGGAAACTCAATGTCCAGTTTTATTAAATGATGGACAGACGTCGCATCACCACATTTCACAAGCTTTAAACAAGTATTCAAAGTACACAATAAACAGCTTGTCAACATGAAACGACGAAATTCGATTCAAACAGAACGAACAGCAAAAAATTTAAAGGTACAGAACAACACGGTAATTCCGCAGTTTGAGTTTTTTCAGTTTCGATTATAAATTTGTCTGAGACATGGAAAAAAATGTAGATTAGCACAAAATGGCGGTTTCAAGACAGAAAATTTGAGCGTAAATGCTTGTAAGTGACATTGAAAGCAAGCACATCGTCGACTGCAAAGACGCGTGCAATGGTGCACTGCCATTTGGCTTGCAATCAGCACTGACCTGCAAAAGCAGTTTCCTGTGGTCGGCAAGCAAAAAAATAAATGCAGATGCAAAACGCGTGAGAACTCAGATGCAGAAGGTTCACAAAGAAATGGTGCACTATTTTTTTCTCCACTGAATTGGCTGATAGTGAAGATTTGTGAAAGTTTGCATCGTTGTTTTTTGTTATCGACGCGCACGATCGTCAAGTCGGCACTTTGCGCGGGTCAGCTTTCGGCCCAAAAAGCTTTCTTTTTGTCGACGTGCACATAATGCTAACGTCAGCCAATATGTTGTTTCTCAGTGCGCATAGAAAAAGCAACGCTACAAACATAATCAAATTATAGTCACTCGACAAAAGCGCAGCAGACGGGGGGCCCCACCACGGCAGCAGCTGCAGCTATTTGGCCTAGTTTCGATAATTGGGTTTTGAAAACAAGGAAAAAAACAGTTGGAAATTTTGAGTACAATGTGCGTCTTGAAGATGCGCCGGCGTGGAAAAATGGTGAGGCAAACAACGGCGCGACATTTTAGAGAAACCGGAACTCGAATCGATGTCGCGAATGTAGCTTGCAACACCACAATATGGATTACAGTCACTTTTCGCGACAACAAACCTTCAATCACAATTTATGGTGGTATGTGGCATATGATTGTGGTTTGCTTAGGAAATCTGGTCTCAGCTGCTGCTGCTGCCATGCAACTAAAAATATAAAATGCACCCAGTCGGGAAAGTTCAACGGGTTTAACGCTACACACGTTTCAGCAAAGTCACTCGCTAGTCAGACAGCACGGGAACACACATTTTGCTGAATTTTCAATGCACGCGTCTGCTTGTACGACCACGAGCCTCATATCAGCGAATTACAGTCTCTTGTGTGCTCTTATGAGCGACCTTTACAGCCGGTATGGATTTTCAAAAGATAAGCGCGCATTTATGCGGAACAAATTCACTTTCATGTAAGTTACATGCAGTTGAGAACGATGTCAAGCAAATCAGGACATGTAGGCTGTGTCGCAAGCTGCATGCATTAGCATAAACTGATTGATTGCAAAAAGCCAAGTAGTCCTTCCAAAAAATAATGGATCGAGCCACCAGGACTACTGCTCTGAGCATGTCTTTTTTGCTGTCATGAGTCATGCCAAGCAAAACAACGGAATGCGGATTATCGACTGAGATGACAACTCAGTTTATCTAAAAACTCGAATCTCTGCGAGGTTACTTCCGTCGGGCTTGCAGTGCAAACGGCTTTTTAAGCTTTTTGAAAAAATACGTACTTTTTTTAGGTTGTATAGCTTAAATAAAAGCACATATACAACGCGCGGCATCCACACACGGCCTGCCTGTGCACACAGTGACAGTGGGTTCCTGTTTGGAACTTTCTGTGTCGCCTGTCGTGCAGCCGCCAATAGTTGTCGTTGTTGTCGTTATGTGTCATTCATGTATCACAGTAACACCGACCATACATCGCAAACCTCATGGTTGCCAACCACAACGTGTGACATTCACATGGTTCCTATTGTTATTATTTATCCTCAGAGGCGCTTAATGGCTTTTCATCTAATGGATTTTTCTGGGTATATTTTCCGCTCATCTATTGTGGGCACTGCAGCTGCTGCCACCTGTCCGCATCGCATGGGCACTTCCGGCTTTGACTAACTCAACTTAAAACCAACCAAATTATAATTAACATAATGTGAATCAATTTTTGAAACGCTGACATAAACATCGTGCTCTGACATCACAGAAGTCTCGTGCAATAATGTGTACTTGGTTTTTAATCCGCAAAATCCTCAAAGTAAATGCGTTTGTGGTGGCCTTTATCGGGCTTGAGATGCGGATTGTGCTTACAACTTATTTATTGTCAACAATTTTTACAGGTTTTCTGTTATTTGCAGGCGCATAATGAAAATTTAAAAGCTGAATTAAAGTAACGGTGTACACTGAAACTGCAAAACTTAGCACAACCGCAAAGGCCTTGGATAAAAACTTCATCACAAAAAGACCTGTTACATTATGAATTATCTGCTGCACCTTATCTACGCGTGTAACTCTGTATAATAATGTGTTATTAAAATTAACAACCAATAAATTTAAATTAAATTATAGAACAACCAAAACCGTTGAAAAATAATTTTCCGCAACCGCACACATGGCCAACTACCAAAAATGCAATACCAAAAAAATACCGGAAATCCCAGGCAAAAAACTAAATAAATCATCATGAATGTCTGCTCCTGGATCGACGTTTCAATTTCATTGTTTGTATCCGTAGCCCTGCGCGACCGGCACCGCTGCGATGACGGGTGCCTCAGCATGCGCAGCGTATTGCGGCGGCACCGGATGCACAAACGTCTGGGGGAACACCGCTGCTGCGACGGGGTGATGTGGAGGGGGAGGGGGAGGGGGAGGCGGCGGAGGGGGTGCTGGGTGGCCGTAGGCTGGCTGTGCGTGCGATTTCCGCTGTTCCACCGGCGAAGCGTGGTGACGCTCGGGACAACCGCAGTAAATCGCGTCGTCGCCCGGTTTCCCCTGGTCCCCCTGTGCTCCGTAGTCGCCGGCGCGTCCGTTCGCCCCTTGGAAGCCTTGTAGGCCGGGTGTGCCACGTTTGCCACGGGCGCCGGGTGCAGGGTGGTGGCCGCGACTGCCACGCTCACCGGGCACACCCTGGAAACAGAGGCTGGCTGCACGGCACAGTTATGCGGATCCTGTCACTTGTTCCGCAGCGAATACATGTACAGTGTACACTATGTAGCACGCAGCAGAAGAAAGAACAGGATCGGAGCGTTTAAAATTTGTTATTTAGCCTTGCTTTCAAATAAACCCGATACAATCGCTCTTCTGACTGCAATTAAAAGTTTCGCACGCTTTGAGGTCATAAAAAGGTGACAGGTTTAAACAAGCATATTGTATCTGCAGTGTACACTGTAGTTCATTTCATAACAAGGAAGACAATAAATAAATGTGTTTTTTTGCACTTACGGGTGCTCCCGGTCTGCCTTTTGGCCCCCTGACGCCAACGATTACGGTGACGCTCTTGCCATTGTCGCCCGGTTGTCCAGTCCTGCCGAACGGTCCCTCAGGGCCAGGGTGACCCATTTCGCCAGGAATACCAGGGGTGCTGTCACGGCCGGGCATGCCTTGGAGACCTCGCGCGCCGCGCATCCCACGGGGACCTGACATGTGTGTATGTGTGTAATCGTGTTTCGCAATATCACCAGCAGCCATAATGAACTTTTGAATTTTAAATCAAAGGATTCGCGCAAACGTTACGTGCCATTGCGGCCGTCGCTTCCTTTCAGCCCGATCGGTCCGTTTGGACAATGGTAGCACTGTGTCTCGGAGACCAAAACGCGTTCGCGCTGAAAACGAAATGTGTCGTAGAAAATGTTCAACGCAGAATTTCACTCTCGTGGCCGGGTGGTAGCGCGTTATACTATTGTCTGTGCCTTCAAAGGATCGAGCTCCACCGAGGGGTGTATAGGCACTTAATGACAGAGGAAAACACTCGACTTGACGGCGTTCTGTGCGCTTTTCTGGGTTAGCCCTGGCTAAAACATTGCCTGAAAACACGAGTTGTGTAATTGAAGTGCGTTGTCGTTTTTTATTGAGAATATCTGAACTTACAGGTCCATCAGCCCCGTGAATGCCTGGCACACCGTTGGCGCCTCGGTCACCCTTTTCCCCTGGCGGCCCACGAATGCCCGGCGAACCATGCGGGCAACGGTTGTGGGGGTCGCACGCTGTGGTCAGCAAGAAATCGTTTTTAATTCTCAATGGCATTGTTTAATCATCTTGAAGACGGCACAGAAACTGTTTTATGCTCGCTGCATTCTAAAACTGATCTATACGCTGGTTTACTGACAAAGTTGGTCAGCTTTTTGGCCCCTATTGGTCAGTTTTTTGAGTGTTTAGATTCGGGTGCATTCAGGCAGCAGCGCCGCTGAAGATGAGGCGTCAGCTTAAACATGTGATGCTGTGCTTTCATGAATGAGTAGCGAAGTGACGCCGGTTGAAATGACGCAAGCGCTCCAAACTCCATGAATGGCGCTTCAACTCACTGCACTGCACTTCTGGTTGTGCTTGACGCACATGACGTCCATTGATTGACGGCAGTACCACCCGAGACCAGGTGCTGTCGGCCATTGCCTGAAAGAATCAATGATTTATGTTCAATATTTGCACGCCGATTCTCTTATAACACCACAGCCAAACCCAAAAAAGTCTAAAACGTGCCCTAAAGTCAGCCATTTCAGCATCGAGCTCCATCCAGGCTCCGTTGATTTCGTTGACGATCATGGGCATCATGACGGCGACAATGAGCACGGTGGCGACACTGAACAAAGTGGCAACCACGGTCGACAGACGCACTGCTTCAAGCGCCATTCTTGGTTCCTTTTTGGCTACTTTTATTCGTTTCACCTGTTGTGAAAACAAACTACAATGACTCAGCGCGCTTGCAGACGTTGAAAAAATTTACTTCAAAGTAAATTTTTGAATGATTTACTGAATAATGAATGATTTTCAAATGATTCGGCCGCATCTCAGGGATTCGGATCAGTTCAGCAATTTTGAACTTTCTGCGTCACGCATGACATTGACATTGATTTCTTATCTGTGCGCACTGAGTCGTCAAACCAAAATAAACGTGTAATAAAATTTGTCAAATTTCATGCAATATGGAGCATTTGATCGCATAAGCGGTCTCAGAAGACTGTAATAGCACAGCCAATTAGCTTAGATAAAAACCATACGTTGTTTGTGATCACATTTTTTGACAAAAACGAAACAAAGTTGTTGTGGCGGCTACAGTTTTTCGCAGTCGTGTTTTATAGTTCCGGAAGCGCACGCATTGACTTACCGCACGTCGGGTCAAATGAAAGTTTTAGGGTCATAACTGACAAGTTTTTATTAAACAACAGACGGTGTCGTGATGCGCAGCACACTAATGTCGTTAGTTTTTATTTTTTGAAAATGGAAATGAGATTACTGCCTTGGATTATGCAATATTCGCCAAGTGTCACCCGTGAAAAACAAAAACAGTTATTGTGTCGCAAAAACCGATAGGATTATATGTTTCTCTCGTTATTTTCTTTTCCAATTTTCTCTTGCGGAAGGAAGTGTGCAACTTTGTGTTCTACACACTGTTGATTTGTGGGGTCACCACCGCACATAATCACTCACAACATTTCACAACTCATCGTTTTCTCATTTCTCTCAACATTTTTTGACACCGATGATCGGAAATTATGCAAACATTTTGTAATCTCACGGTTTTATCTGGCGACTGATCTCGTGCGACACAACAGAAATAATTGAATGGAAATTTTTATCAGCAGCAAACTTCGCCTGAACTTTGGAATGATATTTTGGTGATCGTTACTACACATATTGTTAGATTTCTTAACAGTTTTTGTTGGAAGCAAAGGTTGATGATGCGAATAATGTGTTTAGAAACAATTAATAAAATTATGGTAGATAATATCCACGAGTGCACACGAATTTGATCCGTACGTAAATGAACGAATAACCGATTAATCGCATGGTGACCAGCTAAAACTGGGTGCTTTATCAATCAATCATGGGTGCCGTTGAAACAGGCCAGTATCGTTGTTGCCATAACAACCCGATTAAAATAATATGCGCATTTTCGCATATCGCGCATGTTGAAGCACGTGTATAACGCGGTTTCTAGCTATCAACAAAACATGATTACATTCTTGTTTGTACAATTTTAAGCCGTAAGACCCTCATCGGAGATGCCAAAAACCACGTAAACTTGAATTCGTGTTGATCGAACATCAGAGAACTTTGCTCGATGTCTTCCAACGTGAGCACGGAGCGCCTGTGCATGGCCGGCTTCCTGGCCGTCAACTGTAGTTTCACCGGCTCGCTCAGCAGTCGTGCGCAGCTGCACGAATTTCTGTGTCAAATCGGCAAAAATCCGACCGAAAATCAGCTGGCCGCCGCGTGGCCGCCGTCGACCAGTGAGCAATGTTGCTTATTCTCACGCTGAAAAATAATATGGCTGTTTTGCTAGCCGCGACTGAATTTGCTGAGAAAAAAGTTTGAGAAATAAACCAACAAAGTTTGGAGACGGCGCTTTCAGCTTCACTTTCTCTTGACGACTGCATTGAACTCGTGCGAAAATGGCCGGATGACGAGAAAAGCGCCGCGAAACTGCGTCGCGCCTTCCAGCGGATCGACAAGAACAGAGATGGCCGCATATCGTTCAAAGAGCTGCATCAGATATCCAGCACGAAGGTTTGTCGCATATTTCAGTACAAATTTGCGACTTTCGGACGATTTACTGGTGTCAATTTGATTTTTTTTTGTTTTTGTCCCTTTCAAAGGACAAACCGATCAGTCGTGCCGAACTGGAACAGGCGTTTCGAGGAGCTGATTTGAACAACGACGGCTTCATTGATTTCAAAGAGGTACATGTATTGTGTTTTCTTTTAGTTCTACGGACTCAGTGCGTCTGCAGACATAAAAAAAGAAATCACTTTCATATGCTTGATGCGGCAATTCAAAATGGCCCTAGTGGCTCAACCGTATCTCAAGGACATGGTTGAGTTTGAATTTTTAAAGTAGAATATCAGTTCGCCAATTTTAAATTCCCGCGTCAAACATGAAACTGCTCACATCTCTGTGCGCGCATTGTGTCCCAGAATCTAAATTAAAAACGACTTTGAAAAGATAAATTTGGAAAATAAAAGCAAAAATCACTCTCAAGACGCTGCTTCAGTTTGTCACGATGGTTCTGCGAACGTCGAAAGAAACGGTGGCAGTATCACTGAGACGATTGGAGTTGTACGAACACGAACAACAACAAAAACAACAACAACAACAACAACAACAACAACAACAACAACAACAACAACAACAACAACAACAACAACAACAACAACAACAACAACAACAACAACAACAACAACAACAACAACAACAACAACAACAACAACAACAACAACAACAACAACAACAACAACAACAACAACAACAGCAACAACAACAGCAACAGCAACAACTAAACACAAAGCCACCAGCTGGCGTGTGCAATGGAAGAGCGCAGCGCCGCTCAAGCCACGAATCAACAGCCAGCAGCAACAAACGAGCGTCATCCGTCTCAAGCGGCTCCCGGAGAAACTCTCGATCCTCGTCCGCATCAGCAGCCAGCGCGTCGCATTCGTGTAGGCCAGTTTTATTTCAAACAGAAAGCAACGATCTTCGCATATGACAAAATCGAATCGGTGAAAATTGTGGAACTGTTAGAAACATACAGTTGTGATATTGTGAACTGTATAATTCTGAATAATATTGTAAACTGTATACCCTATGTTACTTTTCAGCAACAAAAAGCGCCGACGACAAGAACAAATCCGATGCAAGCGAAACAGGTGGCATGCTGTCATTCGCGGCGCCGATTTCCACAGCAGCGACAATGGAAACGAAATCAGTAAATTTTATTGTGCAAAATTCTACAAAAGTAATGTCGTAACATGCGTTGAAGGCGCACATCATCAATACATTGTATGTGCATGTTCGTGCACGTATCGATTTAGATTCACTTTAAATCCTCAGAAGTAACTAGCTTTAATTCTTCTGCATCGTATGCAGAAAAGAGGCTGTTTTTATAGCTTAAAACAAAAACCAAGTGCACGGGTTTGTGCATGCGAATCGATAAGTGCACGCGCACGAACAAGTGCATCAACTCAACGCAGCAATTCTGCGTGCAAAATTCACAAAAAAGGCGCACATCGTTTCATTTTAGTCGTTAGATGTGCTGAAGAGGAAGGGCTGCTTTTTCGCCGATGTGGCCGACGCCGACGGCGACCAGCAATTGCGTCTGTTCGGCCACCAATTCGTGATGCACCTGAAGCGCTCGTGCACTCTGACGCTCGCTATAAAACCAATTGAACCAAGTAACCAACGCCGTGCTGGGTGTCCTGTGGTTGATTTCTTGAATTGGATAGCCGAATAACCGGCACATAATGGCACTTTTTCAAGTACTACTTCCATTCGAGGTGATATGGCACCGGGACGCAACTGTTCGCACGATCTCACTCTGTTTGTTGTCGATGATGACGCACGCCAAGTGGTCGGATACACAAACACGCTGGACAAAAAAGTGAGCAATGGGCGATGAAAGCATTTTGGTGTTAGGGGTGTTGACGATGAGTAAACATTTTGAACATGATGCCCAGGACTCATCAGTGATATTCGTCAGCCTAGACCTGAATGCCGGCTCATACCGGCTGGTGCCATTCACGTCTCCGTGTCGTCTGGCGGACGCACTGCCACCGAATCGCACTGACGCCAGCAGCAACCGAGTTGCTTTGATTGAAACACTCCAAGACAACTCCGTGAAACTCACGAAACAGTTGAGGTCTGATTGACTGTGTAATTGTTCGACAACTTTTCTTAGGTGACTGGTTGGTTGGTGATCACGTGATGCACGCTTTCTGTACAGGCAGTGCTGTGGGGCGGAGTCTGTCCTGCACAGAAAGCATGCATCACGTGATCACCAGTCAATCAGCTGATTAATTTAGAGGTCGACTGTAGTATTGGACTGTGTATGGCTTTTGAAACGCAGGATGGCACTGATGAACATCTTTGACATGTTTGATACGAACGACAACGGTCGACTGTCAAGAGAAGAGTTCAACTTGTACAACGTTCGAACGGGCGAACACGATGAGCAAGTGACCGACGAAGAGTGGAATGCGGTCATTGGTTGGTTTCTTGCGAAACTCTGGAAATAGTTTCGTCAAAAAGCTTGTTTCAAAAGGTTCCAGCGTAAATCGGCAAACTAAAGTTATACGTTTTATTTGCAGAAACATGCAACACAGTGGATGGGGAGCTGACAATGCGCGGCTTTCTCACGTTGCACCAGTTGGAGGCGGAGGACCCGGAGGCGGACGCTGACGACCTGTGGCTGTCGCTGGAGCACATCGGATACGACCACCGATTGCAGTTGGACCGCGTTAGTAGAACAGTTGAACGGTTGAAGAGTCAAATAGTCAAAAAATATGTTTTAACAAGTAAAAAATATCAACTTCTCTCAATTTGCGATGTCATGTCGAACTAACATAATATCGTATCCAATTCAGAATTGGAGAATAATTGAACAATTGGAGAATAATTGGAGAATACTTGAAGAGTTATTCAAAAATATCAACTTCGATCAATTTGCCATGTCAAACCTACACAAAATTGTATCAAATTCAAGGCGTGGCCGTTTCTGGTCGAAGTGTCGACAGACGACGCCGAAACAGTAGAGCTGCTGCTGAATGGAGTCCGCGAAGTGATGCATGACAGTGACAACGACAACGACGACGGCGACGGAGTAACAACGGAACGGCTCGCGCGCTTTTGGTGGTCCAATGCTGAAGCTGTGGAAAACGAAAATTTCACGGAAGAAATTCGTTACTTCAACACACCGACGCTGTCAATATTAATGACACGTAACAAGCAATTGGTACATGGGAATGGGAAACGTGCATAGAACAGCTCAAAGCGTTCTTATAACTAATATTCCAATAACGGTCTCATGACTACTCTGGTTTTTTTCAACGAAAACTTTCGGATTCGCTGCCCTGCGGGGGTATAGCGACAGCAGGCCACCGAAACCGAAATCGGGCTAAGATCACAGGTGCCCCCAGGACAGAGCGGGGCTTAGAGGCTGTCCCCCTCACGTGGCGAGGATATTGGTTCCACGGGATGGTGAACCGTCCGTTCCCCAAACCCACCGGAGTTTGGTACCTTCGGGTTTCCGGAATCGGTGGGGCGTGCTTCAACTAAAAAAATAGCTCAAAGCGTTCTTCCAATCCTAACGCAGGAAACATGAATATTCTTCAATATATTTACAGCCACTGAACTGCGAAAACGCAAAAAACGCACGACTCGTAAACCAGCCGTCTATTGTCGGCGGTTTTGCGGTTTGTTAAAAAGTTGATTGCTGGTTGCATTTTGAACTGTATATTTGAAGAAAGATTCTTTTTTTTCAGGTGCGATTTGTTGCACCCATCAGTCGAAACGATCGTTGGCGATACAGTATTGCTCAGTGACATCGAATAAAATCACATCACATCATATCAGACGGCTTGTGCTTGACATTCGTGATTATGAACTATTTTTAATTTCAGAAATTTGTTATTTAATTTATGTTTGACAAAATTTTAGTCGAAAAATAAAAACATGAAACTTTGGCACGGTATGGAAAATAAAAACATGAATTGTTTTTAGTCAAGGGAACGTTGAATAAAAAATCAGGTTTTTACGTTTATTTATCTTTTTGCGTGCCAACTTTTCACAGAATCAGAACAAGACGTGAGGATTCATGATCCCGTCCCGATGTTTAATTCTTGATTCCATTGGTTAACCACAGCACCGAATCGACCAATCGGTTCCAGATAGACAGCCTCCCCCCGCCCGGGACTCTCCCCGGATACCCTTCACCCGGGGCTTTCCCCCGTCCGACCAAACTGAGGGGGATGTTTTTCCAGGTGGGGGGGGGGTCGATCTGGTTGGGGGAATACACCCCCACACTCCCCCACATCTCGATCCCTGTTTCGAACGTGATGCATCATTATTAAAACAACTGCATCTGCAGTTCCGGTGCTCCTCCTCTATAACACAGGAAAGAAAAAATACAAAAACTAAATTGATCATTTACACCTTATCAAAAAAGCTTAGGATTAGGATTAGGTTTAGGATTAAGAACCTACAACGACTCATTGCAAGCAACCTCTGATCAAAAATTAAAAAAATCACTTTTAAGGATCTTCTATTATCTATAACTAGCCAATTGACCCGTGCCTACGGCACGGTTAGCTGGAAACACAATTATTATTTTTGAGTGGATTTTGCCCGATTTTGGCTTTTTGAACCGTGCTAAAAAGTGCATTGCATTTTGATTTTGAGCTGCTTTAGTCATTCCCGTTCAAACTATCAAAAACAATATTCTGATCGCGAACACTATCTTTACTGCATTCTGTTTTAAAATTAAAAACAATCTTTTTTAATCACTAATGGTCAATTGCTGTTCCCGCTAAAAACAATTTTAAAGCTAATTGAATTGAACCGACAAAAAGCAACGCTTTATAAAAATCGTTTTTGAATGTAATTTGTAATTGCAATTTTCAACTTTTGTTTTTGAAATTGACACGTTTCTAATGAAACCCGCGTGTTGAAAACAAATTTGAAGTGCGAATTTTATAACTTTGCTGTAATGTTTTTACCCGTTCACCCTGCTCTAAGCTAATCCTTATCACGCACTTCATTAACAACCCCCCCCGTGTATTTGATTTCGCAATAAATTTTTTAGTTGACTTGTTTAGATCAAACTTTTTTGAAAAAGTTCTCAAGCAAAAACTTTTCAACCAAAAGATACTGAAAAATAACGTTTTGAAATGAAAGTGCAATATGCACTTGCAATGTCTATGTCGTTTTGCAACCCGATTTTTGAAAACAATAATTGCAACCATTCTTCACAGTTGGTTTTCTCTCATTTTACGCTTTCGGTCATCAACTTGTGACCAGCAACAATTGCCATCAATTGTCAATCGCATGTTAAGGCGCTGTCGCGAATGACCAAAGAGTATCATGATGACTTCGTAGTGAACAGTGACGTTTTTGAGAAAATAATTGGCATTGATAATAGGTTAAAAATTGAGATGCAGTTTTTTAAATAGCAAAAATGAGCGGCAATTCAAAAAGCAAAAAAGTGCCACACACAGACACCACTATTATCTTAGTATTTTTGCAATTTGAATTGGCGCTTATTTTTGCTATTTAAGATAGCTAAATCTCAATTTCTTAACCTATTATTAATAATGCAAATCATTTTCTCAAAAACGTTACTCTGTACTGCAAATCATTTTCTCAAAAACGTTACTCTGTACTGCGAAGTCATCATGATGATACTCTTTGGTCATCCGCGACAGCGCCTTAACATACGATCGACAATTAATGGCAATTGTTGCTGTTCAAACTGACCGAAAGCGAAAGATGAAAGAAAACCAACTATGAAGAATCATTGCAATTGTTTTTTTTATCAGGTTGCAAAACGACATCGAAATTGCAAGTGCACATTGCACTTTGCTTTCAAGACAATATTTTTCATTATCATTTGGTTAAACAGTTATTGCATGAGAACGTTTTCAAAAACAGAAAAATGTTGAAAAGTTATTGCTTAAGACTTTTTCAAAAAAAGAAAAGTTTTATCTAAACAACTCAACTAAAAAAATTAACTGCAAAATCAAATAAACGGGGTTTGTTAATGAAGTGCGTGATAAACTAAAAATCTGATTAGAAAGCAAGATGGCTTTCAAAGCAGTTATTTGTTTATTTTCGCTTTGCGAAAAGGCTTTGCTTATATGTTAGGGTATACGTTAAGCCATAAAAACAGTTTTTAAATGTTTTTATTTAAACGTCATTTTTTTACATTTTTTGTTAACTTTTTTTGTATTGTCACTGTACAAAAAAGAATTGGCTTGGAGCAGGGTGAACGGGTAAAAAACATAACAGCAAAATTATAAACTTCGCATTTTAAATTTGTTTTTAATACGCGGGTTTAATTTGAAATGTGTCAATTTCAAAACCAAAATTTCAAAATTAAAATTACATTACATTCAAAAACGATTTTTATAAAATGTTACTTTTTGTCGTTTCAATTCAACTAACTTTAAAATCGTTTTACATATTTTTAACGGGAACAGCAATTAACCATTGGTGATTAAAAAAGATTGTTTTTAACTTTAAAAGGGAATGCAGTAAAGATTGTGTTCCGGATCAGAAGATTGTTTTTAATCATTTGAACGGGAACAACTAAAGCAGCTCAAAATCAAAATGCAATGCATTTTTAGCACGGTTCAAAAGGCCAAAATCCACTCAAAAATAATAATTGTATTATCAGCTAACCGTGCCGTAGGCACGGGTCAATTGGCTAGTACTAAAAATGCAATTTGTCTGTCCCTGTCATTTTCATGAAATTTGAATTGGCGCTCATTTTTGCTATTTAAGAAAACTTCATCTCAATTTCCTTAACCTATTTTTATTAATGCCAGTTGAGATTGTTTTTTTCAAAACGTCTCTCATCATATAGCTGAAGTCATCATGATACTCTTTGGTCAACAGAGACAGTTCAGCGCAGCATAGGCAAATGGAAGCGTGGCTGATCAAAACTTGATGATCGACTGGGAAAAATGTAACAAAACCGTCTGTGAAAAAAGTTTGAACTTTTTTGTTTTTAAAAATCGGGTTGCAAAACGCGCATCGACATCGGCATTGCAATTGCAAGTTGCACTTTTGATTCAAAACAACGTATTCAACTTCAACAATATTTAATTTCAACGTAACGCACGATGGGCAACTGGCAATTGTTGCTGCTCAAAACTTGACGAGCGACTTTGAAAGATGTGACAAAACCGTCTCTGAAAAAAGTTATTTTTTTAATTGGGTCGAAATGGTATTTACCATTCATTTTCACTTTGCAAAATGTTTGGGTCATGTTGGGGTAAACGGGTAAAAGAAGCAATGACTTTAAAACGAAATTATAAACGTCACATTTTTTGCTTATTCTATTCATTTTTCACTTTAGAAAAAAGGCTTGGCTTATGCTAGGGTAACCGGGTAAAAGAAGCATTAGCTTTTTGAAACGGGTACTTTTTTAATAAAAAAACGTTAATTTTTATATTTTTTTCAATCTTACTTAACTTACAAAAAGGCTTGACTTAGGTTAGGGTGAACGGGTAAAAATAGCAAAATCATAAACTTCGCATTTTCACTTTGCAAAAAGGCTTGGCTTAGGTAAACGGGTAAAAGAAGCATTAGCTTTTTAAGACGGGTAATTGAAAAAAACGTTAATTTTTATGTTTTTATTCAATCTTACTTCACATACAAAAAGGCTTGACTTAGGTTAGGGTGAACGGGTAAAAAATAGAAAAATCATAAACTTCGCATTTTCACTTTACAAAAAAGGCTTGGCTTAGGTAAACGGGTAAAAAAGCATTAGCTTTTTAAAACGGGTAAATGAAAAAAACGTTAGTTTTTATATTTTTTTCATTTTTACTTCACTTACAAAAAGGGGTGCCTTCGGTTAGGGTAAACGGGTAAAAATAGCAAAATCATAAACTTCGCATTTTTTATTTATTTGAATAACATTAAAAAATATTGTATTGTAGGCGACTTCACTGCAGCACAAGGTAAATTTTCTTCAGGGTTATTATTCAGTAAACGTTACTGTTTTTTTTCTTTTTAAGTCAATGCCACTTCACCAAAAAGGCTTGGCATTGATTAAGCCACATACGCTCGGGTCAATTGGCTAGTGTATACAAAATACGTAATGCTTCTTTATTCAAAACGCACGCGCACGGGCATCGGCATTGCACCCGCACTTTCCAATGAGCATGCAGCACACGCTCCGCACCTTGCGTTTACACACCCTCCGTCCGCGTTCGATTAGTACATGATCTAAACACTCAAAATAATCACGTAACAAACCAAAAAGTTAGAAAACTCGATTCTGAAACTAGGACTGTGCAAGGAACTTGGACTGAGAAAATTACTTTTGAATTTGAGAATTTTGAAATCACAAAACATAGATAAAACGAAAACAACGAACCAGCCAGCAGTCAAACTCAACTGCCTCACCACACGATTTTCAAAAAAATGAATTGCGTTCTCGCTCGCGCAGTAATCGGTTGCACTTGCAGGAGAACACGAAGTTCAGAAAACTCAACCTTCGAAATCAGTGTCCGGCGCTTTTGTTTGGGTCATAGCTGCAGTTTTTGCTTGTCTTTTTCATAAAATTTCAAAACTGATCAATCAACCTAATTTAATCAACAACGAAATACTACAGTATGGCCAAATAAATGAGGCAGTCCATCAAGGCGGGATCAGTCGCAGACTAGGAGTTGTCTTTTTCAAAAATGCGAACATAATTCCCAGTCATGTGTTCAAAAAAAAACGCGTCAAATTTGGCACACAATTTGGTTTCTGAACGTCTTCTTTCTGACATTCAAAAATCGCGCGCTGCTTGAACCCTGAAAAAAGCTGCCATGTTTAATCGGCCATACCGTATCTTCTGTTGGGTCAGCTCGGCAGTATCATCGACATATATTCGAATTCTTTATTCAACGCACAAGAGATGAAACCAATGATCTATAATCAAATCAAATCAAATCAAACCGCATTCAATAATCAGTTTAACTATAAAAACCAAACGATACTCGAGAATCTGAATCATTTTGTTTGAGAGCAGAATCGCAAAAAAATTGAGCCACGAATTTTTTTTTAAAGCAGAAACACAAAAATTTTAAATTCTGATAAATTGAAAGACAAAAAATCTTTAAAATGTCACATTGGCAGTGAAACTGTGTTATTGTTAAACAAATAAACTGGCTCAATGAGTAAAATTCAACACAAAACCGCCCGATCACAAGAATGACAAAACGTACGGACCAGTGAAGCAAATGGAAGCAAATGAAAATAAAGACATAAAATCGGTTCCTAGGGTTGAAGTTTTTGCTGGTTTAGAAGTTTGTTTTTCCTTGTGTCTGACACGAGTGTGTCGAATAAAACAACAACAACGGCGTGCAAAAAATGCCGAGGGGACAAAGCAAATCAATCGAACGCGTTGCAAATCGATGTCAAGAAACTAATGGTGGAAGGTGGCGCGGGTGTTTCTTAGGTGGCGGGGGGTGGTGTTAGTTGTAGTTGTGTTGTGGTGTGTTTGTGGTGTATAGATGGGTGAGGGATGAGGGGGTGGGGGGATGGCGGGGGTGAGGGGGTTTGAGGGGGTGGGATGGAGAGGGGAATATCATGCGGATGCGCGAGCGAGCGCCAGCGAGCGGACAGCGCATCACGCATAATATGAGCCGTTATCCCCTCGCGCGCTTTTTTCAAATTTGCTCGCTGCGTCCAGCGAGCATAGTATAAACTACAAACCTGCTCCTGTGCACACGAAACGAACACCCAAAGTTGTGCTTGGAGCCGCGAAAAAATTTTTATCGGACAACTTTTCATACGCTGTAGACACGAAAAACCTATTCTGAAATTTATGTTACTTATTTTTGTTTCTATTTTTTTTTTCTGGTATGTAATCATATGTGTTCGCCCTTTCAATTTTTACCTGCGACACTTTCACAGTCAAACAAAAATGTTTCCTGGGGTAATTTCACCTGGAGATTTTGAAAATTGGGTTAATTTTTTGCCCTGACCCACTTTTTGGGTAAAAAATGGGCATTTTTCAAAAATCGAAGGGTTTTTACCTGGTTTCAAGTGTTCGCCCTTTCAATTTTTAGCTGGGACACTTTCACAGTTGAACAAAAATGTTTCCTAGGGTAATTTCATCCGTATTTTCTGAAAATTTAGTTTATTTTTTTGCCCGGCACTTTTTTGAGTTAAAATTGTGCATTTTTGAAAGTTCGTAGCATTTTGACTGAGTATCAGTTTTCACTCTTACAAATTTTGTCTGAGCTACGAAAAATAATAGGAAAAAGGTCTAGTCCGTAGTAATTCAATGCGCTGATCACGGATTTTGGGTTAGTTTTCTTACGTGAGCAACTCTAGATGCTGAATCGTGACGATTTCCGGCGAATCGGCCGTGGAAATCGGCGAAATCGGTCCAGAAATGAAAAACAAGAAAACTATGTTTTCCAGTGTAATTCAATGCGCTGATCACGGATTTTGGGTTAGTTTTCTTATGTGAGCAACTCTAGATACCGAATCGTGACGATTTCGGGCGAATCGGCCGTCGAAATTGGCGAAATCGGTCCAGAAACGAAAAACAAGAAAAGGGTGTTTTCCAGAGTAATTCAATGCGCTGATCACGGATTTTGGGTTAGTTTTCTTACGTGAGCAACTCTAGATACCGAATCGTGGCGATTTCGGGCGAATCGGCCGTCGAAATTGGCGAAATCGGTCCAGAAACGAAAAATAAGAAAAGGGTGTTTTCCAGGGTAATTCAATGCGCTGATTACGAATTTTGGGTTAGTTTTTTATGCAAGCAACTCTAGATGCTGAATCGTGACGATGTCGGACGAATCGGCCGTGGAAATCGGCGAAATCGGTCCAGAAACGAAAAACAAGGAAAAAATGTTTTCCAGGGTAATTCAATGCGCTGATCACGGATATTGGGTTAGTTTTCTTACGTGAGCAACTCTAGATGCTGAATCGTGACGATTTCGGGCGAATCGGCCGTGGAAATTGGCAAAATCGGTCCAGAAACGAAAAACAAGAAAAGGGTGTTTTCCATGGTAATTCAATGCGCTGATCACGGATTTTTGATTAGTTTTCTTATGTGAGCAATTCTAGATACTGAATCGTGACGGTTTCGGGCGAATCGGTCGTGGAAATTGGCGAAATCAATCCGGATACGAAAAACGAGAAAAAGATGTTTTCCAGGGTAATTCAATGCGGTGATCACGGATTTTGGTTAGTTTTCTTACGTGAGCAACTCTAGATGCTGAACCGTGACGATTTCGGGCGAATCGGCCGTGGAAATTGGCGAAATCGGTCCAGAAACGAAAAATAAGAAAAGGGTGTTTTCCAGGGTAATTCAATGCGCTGATCACGGATTTTGTGTTAGTTTTTTCAAGTGAGCAACTCTAGTTACAGAATCGTGACGATTTGGGGCGAATCGGCAGTGGAATTTAGTGAAACCGGTCTAGAAATGAAAAACAAGAAATCGGTGTTTTCCATGGTAATTCATTGCGCCGATCACGGCTTTTGGGTCAGTTTTCTTATGTGAGCAATTCTAGGTACTGAATCGTGACGATTTTGGGCGAATCGGCCGTAAAAATAGCATAGACGAAATTGGCCTAAAAACGAAAAATGAAAAACCTGAGTTGTCCGGGGTTTAGAAGAATGTGTGACCAACGTATTGTGATTTTGGTCCGACCTTTGGGGCTTATGTAAAAGTCAGAATATTATCTAAAAATGCGGGAGACGCATATAAAAGGAGGAATATGGCCTTGTGTAAGCAGTGAAAGACTTGGCTCGACAACGCTTTTCAAGTCTCTGATGTGGTACACACGGATACAAGTACATAAGAGTCATATTTTTGCGCCGTTTATTTTTTATTTCGGTTGCAAGTGGCAACCCTCGTACATTGTAGACAAATGAAACTTTCACATTTGCTTTTTTCTAGCTTTTAGCGACCTCTAAAACTACTAAAATAACGATCAGACTTTAGATCGCTGACACTGGTTTGCACAAAGTGTATCGCAGAGGCATTGGGAACGCAAGGTGTCCTTCTGTGGCAAAGGCAATGACTGACCGGTTTATCCTGTCACAAGAGTTTGGTAAAAAGGGTGAAAATCAACGGAAGACAACACTTTTTGCACTGGTGCTGCTGTATGCACAGCGGTGCGTACGTCAGCAACAACGATAAAGCTACATGCAGCAATGTTTTGCAATCTCTGATGTTTCTGTTTTTTGCACAGAATTTACAGTATAGCCGATTAAACATGGCAGTTTTTTTCAGGGTGCAAGGAGCGCGCGAATTTTGAATGAAAGAAAAAGAAGTTCAGAAACCAAATTGTATGCCAAATTTGACGCGTTTTTTTAAACTAATGGATTATCCGTATTATTCTGTTCATTCTTTCTCCCTTGCACACATGATTGGAAATTATGTTGGCATTTTTGAAAAAGACAACTCCTAGTCAGCGACTAATCCCGCCTTGATGGACTGCCTCATTTATTCGGCCATGCTGTACAGAATTTCGCACATGATGTGATTTTAGACTAAACTGAAGAGGACAATTGAAAAATATCTAGATAACTTCAAAGTTTTTACGCTTTTCAGCAAGCTTTTAAACAACAAACGCGGCGCAAAAATATGACTCTTATGTACTTGTATCCGTGTGTACCACATCAGAGACTTGAAAAGCGTTGTCGAGCCAAGTCTTTCACTGCTTACACAAGGCCATATTCCTCCTTTTATATGCGTCTCCCGCATTTTTAGATAATCGGCCCCAACAGGAACTTGCTCAAAACGCAATTGTTTTGACATCTTACTTCCTGAAAAGGCTTGGCTTAGGTTAGGATTAGGTTAGGATCAAGTTAGGCTTAGGATTAGGCTTTAGGATTAAGATTTGAATCAGGTCCGTTTTAGCAATGTCCGACAACGAGCTTGTCGGTTTTTAGAAAAGAAGGGCAACCATTTTGAAGCCCAAAAAAACAAAATGCGTTTGAGGATTATGCTTTTTTTCCCAGAGTTTCGTGTGGACTGTGGACTTTGTTTTTGGCAGACTTTTTTTGACAATTACAATTTCTACCTTTAAGTCAAAGATCGACGTCCATAGTTGTTCTAGAGAGGGCCTGGCTGGGGCCAGCCGGAAAAATTTTAATCGATTAAAAAACTAATTTTTTTTATTAAAAAAATGGGATTTTCACTTTTTTCGAATCCTGTGTGCAACTAACTAACCAGTACCGTGGGCGGGGGGGGGTGGGGGGTACACCCCCCCCAGAGCACCCGAGACCGTCGGGTGGGGGGGGGCACCGTGCCACCCCCCCCTAACCCCGGGCACCCCCCCCATCGTACCCCCCCCCTCGAAAATTTGGCCGACACCCCCCCCACCCCACCCCCCCCATGAAATTTTGTCTGGCGGACACCCCCCCCCCAAAATTTTCTGCACACCCTAAAATTTTTTTCGAAAATCATGATTTTTTGTCTATAAAGTCCATAATATAAGCTGAATATATGATAACTTGACCATCTTCATTGTAATTTCAACGATTTTGCAGCAAAATTTAGCGTTTTTCCTTCAAAATTTAAGCGAAAAATTATCATGGGGGGGGGGGGGGGTGGGGGGGGGTGGACCCCCCCCCACAGAAAATTTTGAAAAAATGCACCCCCCCCATGGGACCCCCCTGGGGGGTCCCACGTTACCATAGGTTGGACCTAGGGTTGTTAAACAAAAATGAAAATTTAAAAAAAAGTGATTAAAAAAACAAAAATGCGTTTTTTTTTTTTAAAAAAAAGAAAATATTTTGATGAATTTTTGGTTATTTTGTTTTGGTGGGGTGGGGGTTTGGTTGGTGGGTGGTGTGGTTGTGGGGTGGGGGGGGGGGGTTGGGGGGGGGGTGGGGGGGGGGAGGGGGGGCGGTTGTGTGTTTGTGTTTGGGGGGGGGGGGGGGGGGGGGGGGGTGAAAAGGTGTGGGGGTTTGTTGTTTTTTTTTTTGTTGTTGTTTTTTGTTTTTTTTTTTTTTTTTTTTTTTTTTTTTTAAATTTTTTTTTAATTTTTTTTTTTTGTTGGGCCCAGTTGTAACTAACTGAGACATCCGGTCGGAGTCTGTTTCAACACCACCCGACCGACACCATGATGTCCGGAAGTTCAACGATGGACAGCGTACGTGTTGATCGAGCGCAGTTTCCGGCCGGCGATGGAGATGAAATTGAGAAAAGTGAAGAAGAGCAGAACGATGGTGGAGCAGGTTAGCGCAGCAGCGATATGTCACTGTCAGATTCAAATATAAAATCTGAATCTGACAAACTTTGTTTTCATCGTTTTCAGCCTGGTTCGCATCGACCCACAAACTGTTGCCGGTGCAAACAAAGGTTGCCCGTGAATGGATCACTGAACGTCGACAGGGGCTGCGCAGTTGGCGCGAGTTTTTCAAAACAGACAAGTCCTGTTTCGAACAGTTTTTTCTTTTTTATGATACAATACGATACGCACCGTGGACCGTCCGTGGTTAAATTTAGGAAGTCAACTATTGTAAAAATAATTCGTAAATAAAAATAATGTTAAAAGTCGAACAAAAAATTGTAGATCCATTCAAACGTGTCCTGACAAAATGACGTCAGTATTTGTTTCAGAACGCTCGTTTATCATGCACAGGCATCAGAATAATGTCAGTTTGGTTCACTCATTCATTCCAAACGTCTCTTTTTTCTTAAGAGTGGATGAATGAGTGCAAACTGGGTCGCGTGTGCTGTGCACATGGGCGCATTTGAGCTGATGACGTCATTCGGTCATTTCGGTCTGACCTGACACGTTCGACTATAACGACGTGCTACACCGTTTCCAGGTTCCACCTTCCGTCCGGCCCAGCAACGGCCGGCCGTCGATTGGTGCACAACGTGGAATACTTTCAGTCGAACTACATTTGTGTCTTCGTCGTGCTTGCCTTGTACTGCGTGTAAGTTGTCATAATGAAGAGTGTGATGATGATGTATTATGGCGTATCCACGGTGGCACGCGCACACGCACGTCACGTTTTGTGTCGTACGTCAGTATGAAGTGGCCTTATATATGATGTCAATTGTAATTCGCCGTGCTATCCAATCAATGCCATGCCATACTAGCTCTCGTGCAGACTGACGTCGCCGCTGTTGATCGTGGCGTTGGCCGCGTGTTTCGGTCTGTTCTACATCATCAAGGTGAAGAACGCGCAGAGCGCCGTGCGTATCGCAGGCCGCCAGCTCAGTGCTGCCTACCAATACGCCCTGGTCGCCGTCGTCTCGTTCCCGTTGTTCTGGATGGCCGGCGCTGGCAGTGTCATCTTTTGGGTCATCGGTTGGTTGTTGCAAACCATTTTTTGTCCCAGTTTTTTTAATATTGCATCATGCATCTGGTCATCACCAACCATCATGCAGCTGATTGTCCACACTTTAGAGTTCGAGTGTACCAACTTGCTCTGTTGTTGTTGTTGACGGGATTTTTAGGCGATGTTTTTAGCCAGGGCTAACCCACAGAACCGCACAGAACGCCACTGAGTAGGGCGCCCATCGAGTTTTCTCTGTCATTAAGTGCCTATATACACCCCTCGGCGGGGCTCGATCCCCCGAGCGCGCAGAATGTAGTCTAGTCTAACGCACTACCACCAGGACACGAGGGCGACAATTGCAATTGCAAACTAAACGGCAGTATGTTTGTTTTTCTACGAGTTCGCGAGCTCTGTATTCTGCGAAAAAGTGACAGGTTTAAACGATCATACTTTACCTTAACACACAGGTGCGAGCATCTTCGTCATTCTCGTGCATGCGCTCTTGTATGCTTCTGAAGCGGTGCCGGGCGCCGAATTCGATTTGGAAACCGTGTAGGCTTGGCGTTGCGCTGGAAAGATCGTTGCATTTGTTCTGGATTTTACAAGAAACATTTGTGAGAACTTTTGCTTTGCCAATCGAAAAATCTCTGTGATATAAAGGGCTTTCTGTGGCTTTTTTAATTTTTTTTTGTGTTTGTGACCCTTTTAGGAGTAGTGTTTGGTGCGGGATTTTTTGTTGTCACTTTTTTTGGAAAAAGAAGCAAGCATCA
This sequence comes from Theristus sp. LFF4_11, assembly GCA_030248135.1. Taxonomy (NCBI): domain Eukaryota; kingdom Metazoa; phylum Nematoda; class Chromadorea; order Monhysterida; family Xyalidae; genus Theristus; species Theristus sp. LFF4_11. Next base: position 38,349 of record JASANC010004056.1, read on the forward strand.
TTGGAAAATGTTTTCAGGAACGTGGGTTCGAACCCCACTCGACGTTTCAAAACTTTTCCATGAATCTCTCTTTGGGTTCGAAAAAAATAAAAATCTTGATTGTGTTTGTGACTTAACGTATGTTAAGTTCTGTTTTTTGGTCGCTTGCTTGACTGAAATTCTTTATGAACAAAAAAAAAACGGTTTCGGATTTTCTGTACTCGTGTAAGTTTTTCTGTTTTTTTCGAAAGCCTCGGGCTTGCAAATGTAAATCTGTGATGATGGCTTTTTAAATCATTTCATGGTGTTTAAAATGGTTCCTGTTACGCACTGATAAAATCTGTTCAAACTGAACGCCGGTGGTGTTTTGTGTCCGTGAATTCGGAGCGTTATAAACGGCGCGGAGCGTTACTTCGCGGTTTGTGAGATCCGTTTGGATTGTCGCTGCAACCGTGAATGCTCTCGTGTATCGTGTTTTTGCTCTCTCGGCTGTGCTCATTTCGAGGCGATCGATCGTATTGTACTCTGTTTTCTTATTATTTTGTGATTTCTCAGTTCTCGCCCTGTTCGCCTTTACGTGCCATGGCGTCCGACAGTGCAGCGCAGCAGCTGATGTGCATCATCTGCGACTGCCGCGTTGATCCGGCCGTCGCTGCCGGGCGCGATCTGTCTGCGTTGTCGCCGTGCGGGCATGTCTTCCACCGGTGCGTCACAATCCAGTCGAACTCGATTATAAATTGCGGGCAATCAACTGATTGGTTGCTTGGTGATCACGTCGATGCGTGCTTTCTGCAGAAATGCATAGACGTGATCACGCCAACCAGTCAACTGATTGTCCATGATTTAAAAGAGTTCGTGATGTCGTACCGTACGTGTTTGTACAGCGGTTTGTACACTCTGCTTTAGGCCTGAAACTGCAGTTTGGTTCTTGTTTTCATGAAACCAAACCGCTTTCAGACATTCGTCATGCCGAATTTAGAAAGTCCAACAGCATCCGAAAGTGGATTGTAAGTTATTATTATTTTTGTTTCCTAGGCCTTGCATCGAGCGCTGGCTCCGTCAGAGTGCCACCTGTCCGAATTGTCGTCGTCCAATCACGGAAGATCACAAGATCGACAAGCTCTACTTCGATTCAGACGCCAATCCGCTTGATTCAGAAGACGAGGTCTGCTACGTCTTTTTCTTCTCTTTTTCGGTCTCTTGACGTAAGCCTTTGTTGATTATTCTGTTTTCAATTCACCGAAAATTGACACGGGACTCAGATCATTGGTGCTATCAGGACAGAGCGGGGCTTAGAGGCTGTCCCCTCAGTCCAGGTTCCCTTCTCGTGATGCGGGCATTGGTCCACAAAACACAGCAGCGCCCATTTGTAACCACTGGAGTTCGTTCGAGATAATTGAACCGGCAGGGGGTTCAAGAAAAAATACGAAGTTTTTTTACAGAACGCAGGTGCTGAGCCACCGTGGTACGAGAAATACGGATTGACACTTGCGTTCGGCGGTGGCATTGCGTTGGGCGCTGCTGCCGCTGGGCTGATTGCTGCTGCGCTTGGAGGAAAAAAGAAGGAACGCAAGCAAAACGAACGCACAGGCACAAACTGATTGCGTTGATATTGCAACCTCGCACGGCTCTTTGTGTTTCATCAGGTTCTGTCGATGCGTTTGTAAATATGTGTAACTTTCAGATATTGTAAATCCAAATCTGATAATACTGTTTTCTGCCTGCCTTTCCTGTGGTTGTGTTAAGAGACTGTTTTCTGTTGTAATAATTGCGGTACGCTTGTTTCAGTATTTCGCCATCATCCATTCACCATTGTTGTGTTCTGTCTGCCGCTCATTCATCATGCCCATTCGCGAGCGAAGCGGAGCGGAGCGGACAGCGGATGCAGGCATAATATGGCCCGTGCATCGTTCGCGCTAAAATTCGAAACTTACTGTGCCTCGAATTGTGAACATAAAAGGAGCTGAGAATTTTTTCTCCTGCACACAGGTAGATAATCCATAGGTACGCTGTGTGCACCAGAAATTTTTTCGTGGTGATCTTCTACACACGCTGTGTGCGCAAAACATGGATTCTGAATAGGCTGTTAATTATTCTTCTAACCCCCTTTTTTTTCGACTATGTCATAAAATGTGTGCGCAGTTTCAGTGATACTTAGAAAATTCTGACTGTTTTGATAAAAACATTTTCTAGGGTAAAAATCTTTGGAATTTTCAAATTTCGCATTTATTTTTTGATCCGACGCTTCCCAAGGCTCAAAATCTAGCTATTTTGTACAAAATTACGAAAAATGCGTATTTTGAAGTGTATTTGCGATTTCTGCGCATGAAACAAACCGTTATTTGACAAATAAAAAGTTTCCGGGGTAACCAACAGTGGAGAGTTTGAATTTGACTTTATTTTTCAAAAAAATACAGGAATAACAGCTAAATGACTATAATCGTGACGATTTCGGGTGAATCGGCCGTCGAAATTGGCGAAATCGGTCCAAAAACGAAAAAAAAAGAAAAGAGTGTTTTCCAGGGTAATTCAATGCGGTGATCACGAATTTGGGGTTAGTTTTCTTACATGAGCAACTCTAGATGCCGAATCGTGACGATTTCGGGCGAATCGGCCGTGGAAATTGGCGAAATCGGTCCAGAAACGAAAAACAAGAAAAGGGTGTTTTCCAAGGTAATTCAATGCGCTGATCACGAATTTTGGGTTAGTTTTCTTATCTAAGCAACTGTAGATACTGAATCGTGACGATTTCGGGCGAATCGGCCGTGGAAATTGCCGAAATCGGTCAAGAAACGAAAAACAAGATAAGGGTGTTTTCCAGGGTAATTCAATGCGCTGATCACGAATTTGGGGTTAGTTTTCTTATGTAAGCAACTGTAGATACTGAATCGTGACGATTTCGGGCGAATCGGCCGTGGAAATTGGCGAAATCGGTCCAGAAACGAAAAACAAGATAAGGGTGTTTTCCAGGGTAATTCAATGCGCTGATCACGGATTTTGGGTTAGTTTTCTTATGTGAACAACTCTAGATACCGAATCGTGACGATTTCGAGCGAATCGGCCGTGGAATTTAGCGAAACCGGTCCAGAAATGAAAAACAAGAAAACGGTGTTTTCCATGGTAATTCATTGCGCCAATCACGGCTTTTGGGTCAGTTTTCTTGTGTAAGCAATTCTAGGTACTGAATCGTGACGATTTTGGGCGAATCGGCCATAGAAATAGCATAGGCGAAATCGGCCTAAAAACAAAAAATGAAAAACCTGAGTCGAATTGTGATTTTGGTCCGACCTTCGGGGCTTATGTAAAAGTCAGAATATTATCTAAAAATGCGGGAGACGCATATAAAAGGAGGAATATGGCCTTGTGTAAGCAGTGAAAGACTTGGCTCGACAACGCTTTTCAAGTCTCTGATGTGGTACACACGGATACAAGTACATAAGAGTCATATTTTTGCGCCGCGTTTGTTTGTTTGTTTTTTTGAAGCACGCCCCCCCCCCCCCACCGATTCCGGAAACCCGAAGGTACCAAACTCCGGTGGGATTGGGGAATGGACGGCTCACCATCCCGTGAAACCAATACCCTCGCCACGTGAGGGGGACAGCTTCTAAGCCCCGCTCTGTCCTGGGGGCACCAGTGATCTTAGCCCGATTTCGGTTTCGGTGGCCTGCGGTCGCTATATCTCCGGAGGGCAGCGAATCCGAAACTTTCGTTTTTGTTTTGCTGAAAAGCGTAAAACTTTCAAGTTATTTTTAAATTGTCCTCTTCGATTTAATCTAAAATCACGCCATGTGCGAAATTCTGTAAATTCTGTGCAAAAACAGAAAAATCAGAGATTGCAAAACATTGTTGCATGTAGCTTTTTCGTTGTTGTTAACGTACGCACCGCTGTGTACACACCAGCACCAGTGACAAAAAGGAGTTGTCTTCCGTTGATTTTCACCTTTTTACAGGTGTCAACTTCAAACTTGTTACTAGTGTGTAGGGATGGATCCGGCAAATCTGCCGGAATCCGGGCCGGATCCGGCAAAAGCCCATTCCGGCCGGGCCGGATCCGGCCAAAATTGCCGGAATCCGGACCGGAATGGCCTTTTTATGTCGAAAAAACATCTACGCACATTTCGTCGTTTCTTCATCACATTTTCAGCATAAAACAGCACAGACACAGAAACAAAGTCAGCAAGACACAACACGTGAACCAACCAAAAATTACAACAACAACAATTGACAAAATTCACATCGCATAGGGATAATCAAGTGCTGGCAACACTCCATTCAGAAACATGACCTTTTCGGCGTTCTGAGTTCACAGACGAGATCGGCTGTACACAAACACCTGCCTGGCTTCAGAGAACATTCGTTCGCTTGCCACGCTTGTTGGTAGCGGTTACAGGTATCTGAGCGCGATTGTCGATAGTTTGGGGTATTTAGACGAGTTCAGCCGCCAAAAGTCTAGCATTAGATCACTTTTGTCCCGTTCGTCGATAAAATCATCCGACTCGTACATATTCATTTCGCCGCGCAGTTCGTCATCAAGACTGGATTCGCCTGACGGGTTGCGCGGTCGCGCAGCGTGAAACTCGATGCCTCCGTAGAGGCCAGTCGATGTCTTTTTTGGTTCAGGCTCGCGTTCACTTTCGTCATCGTCGTTGTTCGCGATCTCGGATGTATCGTCGCAGTTTGTGGGCGTCTCCGGTCGTTTCAAGATTTTCTTTACAATGTGAAGTAGTTCACAACGAATCGCGCCTTCATTTTCGAAGACGACTGCAGTATTCTTGAATCGCGGATCAACGTACGTGGCCATGATGTTGGATTCGTTGTGGAAAAGCGCACGGAAGCGTGTGTCGATGCTGGTCAGCAGCGTTTTTTTCGGTCGTGCCAATGCCACTCGCATCGACTTGTTCGATGCGCTGCTTCAATGTGCAAACGGCGGGCAACACCATTGAAATGGATTCGTCGTCTCGTGGATTCGTCGTTGGGGGGGGGGGGTTATCGGGTTTTAGGGGATCACGGCACCCCCGCACACCCACGGTAACACACGTCGCTAAAATCGCTGGTGTTCTGGGGCTCACAAAAAAGCAACTGTTTGACAGCTAACTGAATATGACCAACGAAGATGGCTGATTTCAAAAAAAACCTATTGTTCATCAACAACGTCGGCCAAAAGCTGGCAGCCACGTTTTTTAAAGTGGACGATGCTGCACATACGTTTACCACTCAAGACAGAAGCAGTGAACCATTTACCATTGAACAGAACACTAAACTAAAGAAACGCTCACTGATCACATGTCAAATGCACAACAACAAAACCAACCAAGCACCGAAACAAATTTGTCAAACCATTGAACAGCTCTGAAACAGAGGAATCAACTGGTTAATTCGCGGGTTTCGGCCATTCCGGCCGGATCCGGCCGGATCCGGCAAAATTGCGCCGGAATCCGGACCGGATCCGGATCCAATTTTAGGCGCCGGAATCCGGAATCCGGACCGGAACCGGCTCCATCCCTACTAGTGTGGCAGGATAAACCGTCTGTCCCGTGAGTCATTGCCTTTGCCACAGGAGACCTTGCGTTCCGCAATGCTTCTGCGATACAATTTGTCCTGGACAAACCAGTGTCAGCGAGCTAAAGTCTGATTGTTATTTTAGTAGTTTTAGTGGTCGCTAAATGCCCGAAATCCGCAAATGTGAAAGTTTCATTTGTCTACAATACAAAGTACGAGGGTTGCCATGTGCAACCGAAATCATAAATAAACGGCGCAAAAATATGGCTCTTATGTACTTGTATCCGTGTGTACCACATCAGAGACTTGAAAAGCGTTGTCGAGCCAAGTCTTTCACTGCTTACACAAGGCCATATTCCACCTTTTATATGCGTCTCCCGCATTTTTAGATAATTCAGATATGGATTGTGTGCCATGCCTTTGCATCTTGTTGGTTTTTGAAAAAGATGGTGTTTTTCTATTTTTTGTCCGTCACAGAAATTACCGAATATGCGATTTTTGCGTTTTAGCGGAGGAGTAAAAATGGAAAACTGTACCCAAAAAAATTCAACGCGCATTTGACAATAAAATGCGTTATGTCATGCGCACATTGAAGTTCACTTCTGTTTGACTGATTCAACTTCGTTGATTTCCAATTTATTTTTTAATTCACCCGCTAGTTCCAATGAAACGTCAACCAGCATTATAATAATGAACGTGCTGACTCGGGAAATACAAAATCAACACAACTTCGTAAACACGTTTTCAAAAGTCTCCACAACAACAAAAAAACATAATTTAGCGATCGATCACCGAGTCAGAAAAGAGCATGATAATCACGACGATTAAGACATACGGAGAAACACTCGACGTTTTGCTCGAATCAGAAAGAAAACGCAAATAATAGTAAAACGTTACTGCAGTCGAACTCGAAATTACATGCAATCAGCTGATTAATTGGTGACCACGTAATGCACTTCTGTAAACTGCACCTCCACAGCAATGCCTGCACCGACAGCATGCATCACGTGGTCACCACCAACCAATCCGCGAATTGCCTATAATTTCGAGTTCGACCGTGACACTGCAAAGCGGTGCTATTGCTGCGAGGAGTCGTCGCTGTCGTTTGGACTTGGCTCGCCCTCGTCCGATGCGTGCTGCAGCACTCCGTCCGCCAGCGTAGCGCCCGCAGCAGCCCCGGGCGCAGCAGGCACCGACGCGACAGGCGGTTGGGAGCCGCCACGCGGCACGCGCACGTGCAACTGCAACGGGACAGGCAGTGTGCTTGTGTCGTGGTGAGCTCGCGGCAAACGGCATTTCACTTGACGGCACTCAAGCTTGTCTTTGTTGGTGGAAACAAAAACACACGGCAATGTTGCACAGTCGCACCAGCGCGCCGATCGGCGTGTGCGTGCGTGCCATCGGGTCGCGCCGAACAAACGGCACATCGCGTCATTTCATTTTATGTCGTGAATCGCGAACCGCATGAACATCGGCATCGCATTATCGGCATTACTACCGTATTACCTCTAATAAACCCCCATGGGGGTTTATTTCTTCAGCGACTTCTGGGGGTGGGGGTTTATTTTTGGGGGGGGTTTAATTTTGGGGGGTTTAATAGAGGTAATACGGTATCTATTTCCATATCACATGCAACTCGCTGATTGGCTGGTGTGGGCGAGCGCACGTGACGCATGCATGGCCGTGGAGGCGCAGTTTCAACAGCACAGAATGCATGCACCACATGCTGACCATGCAATCAGTGAGTTGCGTATATGGCCTGTCCGCTTGCACGCTGCATTGCGCTTGCGCAGCAGCTCGCCCACAACGCCCGGTGTGCAACCAGCCAACCTTGACGCGTTGCACGGCCGCTCGCAGGATGACGGCGTGTGCGTGCTGCTGCATCGCGTTCGCCGCCGCCACCGCACGCTCGTACGCGCTCGCTCGCTCGTCCACGTCCTTCGCGTAGAGCAACTTCGCGCGACTGTCGATTCGCGCCTGAACACCAACACAAATCGACGTAGATTGCTGCTGAAAGCCGATCAGTGCGCTCTATCTCAATTCAAATGTATGCAGTCGCGCTAAATTATCCTAATTCAAATGCATACAGTCCGCCAAAACACCATTTTTTCATTTTGTGTAAACCGGACTCCGCCTCTAAAGCGATGCCTGTCTCGCAAGCAACCAATCACTAATGGTATATTAACTGTACAATGAAATCAGAATGACGCCTTGGACGCTGCAGAAAAGTTTGTTCGACGGAACTGATTTGCTTTCGCCCATTAGACTCGAAAATGACACATCAAACAGACGATCACATCACTCGCACACACTAAATAATCTGCTGCTGTCGACTTTTGCCTTTAAAAGTAACGACGAACCTTGATTTCACCATCTAATATCAGTTTCGTCAGTTCATCCTCGAGCGCCGCGACGGTCGTATTGAACGAGACGGCCATTTTGTTCATGTCCGCTGAGAGGTACGGCGAGAAGTACTGCACAAGACCTGCAACGCAACAACAATGACACATGGGGGTGGGAAAAGCAAACACACGCACAGTCGCACTCGGAAATTGTGGGCAATCCGCTGATTGGTTGGTGATCACGTGCATGCTGCGTGCGCTGTGTGCAGGCGCATTGCTGTGGAATCTGTCGTGCACAGAAACAGAAAGCACACCAACCAACCAATCGGCTGATTGCCCAAGAACAGCCAAAAAAGCAACCGTGCTGCAACTTACCTCGTTTGCGGATCATATTATAGAGCGCAGGCACGTGTTTGGCGAGATAAAGATCAAGCAGCAAGTTCGGTTTCATGTCGTCCAACAGCCGCAGACAGGCGCGGTATTCGCTGGCGTTGAAACGCCTCAGCATGTCGTTCAGTTGCGGCTCCAGCTCGAGGAACTGCAAGTGGTGCAAATCAAAGTTGCGATTGTTGTTTTCGTTTGTCAAAAAACACACGAAACCAAGAACGCTATTGTTGTTGCACGGATGACGAGAATGCCGTCTGCGGCAACGAACAACACCAAACCAGCACAAGGGACCAGTTTCATGAAACTTAGCAGTCCAATAGTGCTACATCAGAGAGCGGTTGATCAAAATTCATGAAAGAACACATTTTCCAGTTTCCTTCCTCGTTGACACTGGTAAATCAGTTTTGCGTGAAAAAAACTGGAATTGCAATGGCTCATGATTTCATTAAGGCGCTCAGTGATGCAGCACTGCCGGACAGGACTATTTACTAAGCTTTCAAAAAAAACAGTTGTTGTCGTTCGTGACAGCAGCAGACCTGCTTGAACGCAGTGTTTGCGATGACCAGCTTCTGCAGCTCCGCACGATCGAACGACGCCAACGCGCACAGCGAGCCGTAGACGGCGAGGTCGCGCGCGGGCAGCACGTCCGCGTAGTCCAGGCAGTCGAATGTCACCTGCGATCGAGAATGCAACCAATCACGGCACGGCTCTGCTGCGGCAGAATCAAACCTGCTGCCTCGATCGACAACCGACGAAGGTGCTTTCAGTGCTTTTTGAGTTTCTCGATTTCCAACCTGAAGAAAATGTTTCGCCGCGTGTTTGTATCGTTTCACAGCCATGTCGGCGAGGCCGGCAGCAGCGTGCAGCTTTGCGACCGCCTGATTACGGTGGTTGGTGGTGTCCTTCGAAGAGGACGTGCTGCTGGACATTGTCTCAATGGTGCCTGCAAAACAGAACAACTACGGCTTTCAGTCGTACAATCGCATTCGAACTCTGAATTATAGGCTATCAGCTGATTGCCTGGTGATCACGTGATGCATATGCGTTCTGTGCAGGACAGACTCCGCCCCCCACAGCAGTGCCTGCACAGAAAGCATGGATCACATGATCACCAGCCAATCAGCCACCAGCCACATGATTCCCTATCTCTATAAAGTTCGACCGTGTAAACTTCTGAAGATGCCCACCTTCGGCGCGACTAACGTAGCTCGTGACCAGCGACCAATTCTGGAGGTACACGCTGACGCGGATCACGTTGAAGCACATCTGCAAACAAAATAAATGCAAACAAACTCAAGAAAACAACAAAACAGACGTGCAAAAAAGCCGCAACACAGCCGCACACACAGCACCTGCAGCGCGTGCTTGGCGTTGGTGCAGTAGTCACGTGACCTGCTGAAGCACTTCAGCGCGTCCTGCAGATTGCCCATCTCAAGGTAGTGCTCGCCTAGTTCATCCTGTGTGTGTGAGCTTTGGTGAGAAAACAATCAGATCAGTTAGCAATGCGATCACACCGACACCGGATGGGTCTACCTGGCCACGTCTGATGCTCTCCTTGATGCTGTTTGACTTGTGATGCTTCAGATCTTGATCGAGTTTATCCAATTTCAGTTGACCTCGTTTCGTAGTCGACTCAATCTGCAAGTGTAAACGCGAAGGCTCAGCGCTGGCCGTTTATATAACTGTCGTGGATCATGCAAGCTTGCCTGTCCCTGCCACCAACAGCACCATCACCGCTCGTGGCCTAGGTGGTAGCGCGTTAGACTCGTTGTCTGTGCGTTCGGGGGATCGAGCCCCGCCGGGGGTGTGTGTATAGGCACTTAATGGCACCCTACTCGACGGCGTTCTGCACGCTTCTCTTGGTTAGCCGTTGCTAACATAAAAACCTCGCCTAAACTCGCAACACCAACCAAGCAACGAACATACCCACTGCTTGTCGAGCACCAGCGCGTTCGTGGCGTCACTGTTGCCGACGATGTCTGGCCTCTGCAGTTGCTGCTGTGCGCTCGACGGACCACTGCCGTCGGCCGATGACGCCAATGTGAGCTCCTGCAGACTCTGCATGGCACGCTGGTACAGACTGACGTCATACGTTTTCGCCTGCAAATAACAGACAACACTGTTTTGTTTAATCAATTCTTGATTTGTACCTTCTTCTCGTTTTTACTAAAAATTTAACGTTACAAAAAACGACCACCAAGCCAATCTGCCAATCGCTTGAGTTTGTTGAAGTTACCTTACCGACCATATCATGTTGATTGTTGGCAATTGCTCATCTCCAAAATCAGCAATACTTTGTGATAGAAACGATTGTTAGGATGGAAAGAGTAATAAAATTGATTTGAAGAAGGTCCCTGCTGTTCCTACCTCAGTACTTAAGCTACTTACCTAATTGTGTTTCGGATTTAAAATGAACAAAACGCCACGCTAAAATTTTGACATTTTTAGCTGAAACTACTCTGCTAACGACTGAGCAGCCGAATGAAGCATGAACTCCGTCGAATGCACCATGCATGCCATGCACCACACCAACCTGCACGTGTTTCACAATGAGCCACAAGGCATCCATGCGCAGTGCGGCACAATGATCGGCTATGTACTCCAACCGCTGCAGCTTTGCATGCCCGGCGTACTGCATTGCGTACTGCTCCAGGTCTACAAACGCAGCACAAACGTTCGTTTGTCATGCAAAGACCAAAATTACGGCGTGTTCATGTCACTTTTTTAACAACTCGAACGCAACGCAACGCAATCCGTTGCACAGTTTTCTGGCCTTTGGCAACACTTGCCGTTTCTCGACCAATAGTCCGGAAAAGTTCTTCTCATTCGAGTGAAACCACACCGTGATAGAACCCGATTCTTTCTTCAACTCAAAAGTGAAAACCAATATGACGCAGTATTTTATGCCATGGGCACGACGATTAGTTCGAAAACCTTGGAAACCCCCAAAAACTAAATGATTTTAGTGACCAATAGAGGCATGTTCCACTTGATGACGATCGCCGGCGACGTCCTGTCGCATTTCATCGGCACCAATTTGGGGTTGGGGCGCGTGTGGCGCCTGCTGGTTTTCGTTGGCAGCACCCGCGGCGGCGGCGTCGTTTCCCATTTCCATTGGCTCCAACGGATACGGAATATGTGCGGCCATTGCTAACTGATTCAACGATGGACCGACGGGCATTGCCCCACTGAACGTGTTTTCATCAAAACCACCAAAATCTTCAAAAAACTCTGTAATAAATTAAATCCGCCCGCAATATTTTATTGATGAACAAATCTAGGGTTGTTTGTTACTTGTTAAATAAAAATCAAAATTAAACCTGAAATCAAACCAACCAAACCAAAACCAAAACCGAAAAACAAAAATGCCGATTATTTTAAATTCGAAAAAATTTCCCCCACTCTAGTCCAGTCCAACTCCAACATGCTCTGAAAGCCTCGTTTTTGACACAAATTTTCAAAAAGTCACCAAATTTTTTTTCGACATTACCTTGCAAAATTGTCAGAAGTCGATTAGACAGTTTTACACCTTTACCGATTGATTTTAAGCTTGAACAACTTTTAGAGTGAAGATTTTGAGCGTCGCAAAGCTTGGCTTGACATTTCAAGCCGGTGAGCTTTCTTTCACTTGAGTTGGGGTGGGGTCGGCGGGGTTGGTTTGCCCACTTTATTCAAAAAGCATGAAATAAAACTTCCGTCGCGTCCGTGGCGTAGCGGTAGAACTTCGGCCTACAGTTCTGTAGGTACCGGGTTCGAACCTCGCTGTGGACAAGACATACTCGTGGAAAATTAGAGTGACCAACGAACATCTAATGGTCTATTCCCTCCTGAGCCGAGGGTAAAATTGGGCTCGGGGCAGTATTGCCCGTCTCTTATTTATTTAATTTATTTATCAATCAATCAATCAATCAATTTTATTTGTATGCCTCACGGCCAGTTCACATCAACACATTCACAAAACTTCCATTATGCAAAACAAACACAATTGATGTCACAAAAAAAACCTAAAGAAACACAAGATTATTGATGAACTTGGTGAATGCATGAATGAAAGCCAGCAAAAAGTCGATGCAAACGAATGGGCAGATGACTGCCCGGGTATTCACACAAAGAAACAAAATCCACAAAATAAAACCAACCGTCGACAGTCAGAAACAATGAATGTTAAAAAAAAAACGCGCAAACACAATTGAAGCTTGAGAGAAGAAATAAATAAAATAGCGCGATCACGAACCGACAACATCAGACAGCGCACAACGGCCACGATTGACATTCAGGCACGATTAAATTAAGCAAGAGAAAGCAAAATGAACACGGCACAGTTGCTTTTCTTTTCTTCATCGCAGTTTTTCTCTCTTGTTTTTTTTCCTTTTTTTTCTTTTTTTTTCTTTTTTTTTGTTTTTTTGTTATTTTTTTTGTTCATGGGCTCTTATTTTTCTTGTGCCATCCCAAATACAGCTAACAGCAAGTGATGAGCAACAGCAAGCAAGTAACAGTGCTAGTTAACAAAAAGAATGCCCCGAACACAAAAGCCACAAGAGCACACAGAAAAAACGCGAGATAAAAGAGCTGTGACATGGACACACACTTGCACCAGATTAGGGTTGTTAAAAAAACAAAAATCGTCATTTTTGTTTTTTTTTTTTTAAAAAATTTTTTTTTTGAAAAAAAAATTTCAAAAATCAAAGTTGTGCTAAATCAATCAGGGAGTCCGAAGAACCACATATGATATGCAAGCGCCTCCCGAATGACTCCCGTATGGCGGAACTTTGCAGATTTTGTTTTGGTGACCTCAATTACCCCTTTTCCAAACCGTCACCATGCCTCTTCTTGTGTTTTGACCTCCAAAACGTCACTAATTGTCCCCAGCTAAGCTAATGCTAAAGTGAAGACAAACATACCGCCTTGAAATTCGATCAATTCTTCTGATGGTGTCGCGACGACACGACACGAAGCAGCAACCAGACAACGTAGCGCTTGCAAACGGAGCAGCGAGCACAATCGGACGCTCTGCGAGGCGAATCGTCACCTTATCTGCATCGGAAATGGTAGGCTAAGCTTTGGGACGCTCAAAAACTTCATCGCAGATGTTGTCGAAGCCTAAAATCAGTCGGTAAAACGGCCCAAAATCGACTGCTAAAGGTTTTACGAGGTAAAATAAAAGAAAATTTTTGTTGAACTTTCGAAAAATTGTGCCAAAATTGAGGTTTTCAGAGCATATTAGAGGAAAATTTTTCAAATTTAAAAAAAAAAAAAAATCGGCATTTTTGTTTTTTTTTTAATCACTTTTTTTTTTAAAAAAAAATTTTCATTTTTGTTTAACAACCCTACACCAGATACAAGAAAAAAGAAAACAACACGAAACGTCGCACAAAAGAGCACCTGTGATTCAAAACAAAATTTAATTATACTCTCCGCTGGAGTTTGGTACCTTCGGGCTTCCGGAACCGGCGCGCGTATAATTAAATTTAAAAAAATTAAAAAACGCGCTTTAAAAATACTTTGGGAAAAAGTTGTAGTCAGTACCGTGGGGGGGGGGGGGGGGGGTACACCCCCCCCCCCAGAGCACCCGAGACCGTCGGGTGGGGGGGTGGGGGGGCACCGTGCCACCCCCCCCCCCCCTAAAACCGGGCAACCCCCCATCGGACCCCCCCCCCCGAAAATTTGGCCGACACCCCCCGCACCTCCCATGAAATTTTGTCTGGCGGAGACCCCCCCCCCCCAAATTTTCTGCACACCCTAAAATTTTACCCGGGGGGGGGGGGTCCCACGTTACCATAGGTTGGACCCCCCCCTCCCTTGTTGGTCGGCACCCCCCCCACGGTACCATCCCCCCCCCCCCCTCGAAATTTTTTTTGGGCCCACGGTACTGGTTGTAGTTTACTCTATAATTGCAATTGTCAGCAAATATTTTAGCTGAAAGAACGAAACAAAACAGATCCAGTTTTGACAAAAGAAAACCAACAATAGACGCACAGAACTGAACAAAAAAACGTCATTCAGTGAGTCAGTTCACTTCGTTTGATGGATAGCACTGGAAGGGAAGGAAAATAGAGAATGGGCTGTTAGGGTTGTTAAAAAAAACAAAATCGTCATTTTTTTAATTTAAAATTTTTTTCAAAAATCAAAGTTGTGCTAATTTTTTTCCGATTTTTTTCCAATTCTTGGGCTAAAAAATATACATTCTGGGATTTTTTCTTTACCTCCCTTCCTTACGTGTAATGTGTGCCAATGTAACTCATCGATTTTTGCATTACATTGGTGTAGCGAAACAGCCGTTTTGCTCGTGTTTCAGGAACATTTATATAAAGGCACGTTTTTCAAGGAGGTAATGTTTCTAATTTTGCATAAAAGACGGCATGTGTGAGCAACTTTTTTAACGCGTTTTTGCTCGTTGCAGTCATGGCGCAGCGGTACCGCTTTCGCTTGGCAGGGCGGGGGTCTTAGTGGATCGGATCCCATTGATAAAAAAATCTTTAAACGTTTAAAGAAAATGAATTCGTGTCTTGGGGAGGTGGAGGGGTTGAGGGGTGAGACAGGCCCGACCGACAGGTATGAGGGGTGCAGACTTAGCCACGCAGTAATTAGGGATTGTTGAACATGGCCAAATTTTGGTTATTTTCTAAAGAGAAACAACTACGACTCATTATTCAAGTACACGTAAAAAAATGTCCTGTTTTTGCTGTTGAAAATGCAATTTTCCCTCTATGAATAGACAATTTTTAATCGCATACGACTTGCCCTTTTACGGCCCATTTATACCTGACGTCGACGTACGTCTGTATGAACGACAGTATGCACTAACACGGGACCTAAAGTGACGTGACGTGACATGCCGTGCTGTATGCGCATACGTCAGGTATAAACGGGCCATTGTAGATTACCGGATCGTTCTGAAAATGGTCTAGCTGAACTCAGCTCGATGCGATGCTTTGAACAAACCTGACTCATAAAAAATGTTTGTTTATTTTTAAAAGACCCGATTTTTTTCAATCCTTGCACTAGAAAATATGCATTCTGGGATTTTTTCTTTACCACCCTTCCTTACGTGGAATGTGTGCCAACTTAACTCATCGACTTTTGCAATACAGTGATGTAGCGAAACAGCCGTTTTGTTCGTGTTTCACGAACATTTATAAAACAGCACGTTTTTCAAGGAGGTAATGTTTCTAATTTTGCATAAAAGACGGCATGAATGAGCAACTTTTTTAACGCGTTTTTCCTCGTTGCAGCAATGGCGCAGCGGTACCGCTTTCGCTTGGCAGGGCGGGGGTCTTAGTGGATCGGATCCCATCGATGAAAAAATCTTTAAAGATTTTATTGGTTTCGGTTATGCTTCGTACTTGTCAGCCAGCTGCGTTCCTCTGACCCATTCTTGACTTCATAAATGAACGGAATAGCCGCGTAAACGTGGCATATTTTTTCAGGATGCAAGGAGCACGCGGAATTTGAATGAAAGAAAAAATAGTTCCAGAAAACGAATTGTGTATCAAATGAATTCGTGTCTTGGGGAGGTGGAGGGGTTGGGACAGGCACGGCCGACAGGTACGGTATGAGGGGTGCAGACTTAGCCACGCAGTAATTAGGGATTTTTGAACACGGCCAAATTTCTGTTATTTTCTAAAGACGACTCATTATTAGTAAAAATATAGTAATAAAATAGTATTGTGGATTTATTCAAACGTGTCCCGACTAAAATGACGTCATTTGCTTTAATAACGCCAGTTTGTCAAAGTACAGGCACTAAAATGTCAGTTTGGTGTGACTGATTCGACATTCACCATTTGTTTACGGGAAGAAATCGGCTAAACGGAAAGTCTGGTTTGCTGTGAACGGCAAGCGCATGTTTGGCGGCACATGACGTCATTTCAGTGGGACACGTTTAAAAAAATAGGTCATAGCTAAAACGCCGAAAATCAATAAAAACAGTTAAATAATGCTTTAATACACTAAAAATTCAGTATAAACACGACTTTGGGTGCATGAAGGCAATCAAAGTAAACGTTAACGTGTACCTCTATGAAAAGTTTGTCCTGTTTGTTTTCCATGAATATAAACGCCATTAATCAAATAACCGCGCCGTAGCCAGCCACTAGCCACCCACATCTTATTGAGTTCCAAAAACTGATTTGTCCAAAAAATTGTTCCGCATACAAACAGAGTGGGTGATTAAAAAAGTCGTCCCGTGTGGCATGGCCTTTCGTCGGTTTTTATGCTCGGCGTACCTGGCACGACAATGTTTGTGGTTTTTGAGGACTTCATGTTCCACATGTATCTTGCTGTTCTGTCATGTGCTTTCTGTACATGAACACATACCTCTAGTAATTGTAGGTTTCGTCAGCAGCACAAGCGTTCCGGTTTTGGTTTTCTAGCTCCTCCAATTGCTTCACGTTTCTCAGGTTTTCTCAAGCTTCGAACTACACATAAATGTTGTTCTTTGACTTGGCCGTGTGTTAGTAACTGTAATAAAAGATTTACAAACACGGTTATCCAATTTTTTCAGAGCTGATTTCAAAATATAAATCCGTTCTCAATTGGGTCCCACACTCTCAGATTATCGTATTTCACAATGAGATTTTTTTGTTTTGAACCTCCAACGTTCACACGTGCATTTATGCTCCATCTTCCATGGTCAACAAAAATTCATCTATAAAATAGTGCATTTAGCAGGATGTGTGTTTGGATAGCTGTTTTCTTATTCAACTTGCAACCCAAACACGGCCACTGTTTACTGTTAGCCTGAAGTGCTTGCTGCCCAGACAGTCGTCGATAAAAAAATAAATTTTAGCAATGCATGGCAATATTCAATTCGGTATTTTGGTAAAAGTAAGTTTAAAGGTGCAAGTAGTAAACCAAAGTGAACATCTCAAAATGTATTATCAGCAAACAAATTTCTGGTAACGAAATTTCTTCCTTGAAAATCGCTTTTCGAAAGCCAGCGTTTTTTCAATAGGTGCCTTTAAAAATTCTATCACACGATTCAGTCCAAAACAACTTCCTGGATCAACGCGCCGCAGCTTTTTCATGTGACGGTATGGTTATGCACAATGCTTCCCATCTCAAAATTTAATCAATGACTTTACGCGCAACAATTTGTGAATAAAAGCGGAATCATCAGACTCTTTGCATGTGCATGCTTCCTTCGCGCATAAAAAATGTCATGTCACTCAGTTCCGTGGCACCGTCACTGGGCAGACGATCTGCTTATTTGCAACATTGAAGTTTCCTTTTTTATGAATGCACATAACGCCAGACAGCTCAGACCCTCACTTTGTTGTCGTTTTGTTCACCTTTTACGTTTTCACGTGTATTTTTTACGTGACGAAATCGGCCAAATTAAAGCTATAGTTTGAAGGATTGTAATTTTGACGCTCAATTGCACATTTCGGCGTTTTGGTTGCAATACAGCTAAAACATGGCAACGACCAAGCAACACGATCATTCGTGTCTGAATGCGTGGGCGAATGACGCAGTCTTGTACGAATGGCTGTACCGGCTGAACGTGTACGCGCTGTGGCCGATCTGCATCGCTGCATTCGTTGTGAACGCTGTCGCCATTTGGCTCCTTTGGAGGCCGCCGCAACTTAGATCCGGTCAGTTGAATCGGTGTTTTGTGGAGTATTTTTAGTCATTTTTAGTCGGTTTTTTGCAATTTACATTTAGTCAGTTTATAAGTCTATATAGGACAGACCCTGCAGGTTAACTGAAAGCTGGGTGGTTGGTTGGTTAAGAACGACGTTAAAAATTACATTGTATTTTGTGTCATATGCGTTGTGCCACAACTGGTTTCTGCCGCAACAATACAGTCGTCTGTCAACATTTCACGTGTTCCAGGTGTGTTCGTCTACCTGAATGCAATGCTCGGCGCCAACATCATGCACGTTCTCGTCAATAGCACCAGAGCGCTGCCCTACTTCTGCGACTCCATGCTGCAATCGACATCGAATGTTAACCGATCTATTTATCTAGAATCGAAATATCTAGACAACGTCACTGCCAAGAAGTCTTACGACGAGAAAAACTCGTCTGATTTGGAAGAATATAACTCCTTACTAGGTGAATATTGTGTTTTGTATCATCAATTCGCACTGCAGTCGAGTCCAAGATGCATAGCAACGGTGAACACAGTGCACATTTGGTTGATTGCGGCCTTGTCTGTTCACAGAGGATGGAAGGTAAAACGGTAGTTTAGCTTAGAGATTTTCTGTGAAACCGTAAACGGTCAAGATTAGGTTTTCAATTATACTACTGTGGTTTGGCAGTATAATATCCATTTATCATGCAGACCATGCACCCACTGAGCAGCCACATCAACGACACAATCAGTCGAGCGCTGATTAGTGTCACTGTGCTTACGATTTCCGCCGTCGTTTTCCGACTGCCACTTTTTTTCGAGCTGCAATTGGTGAAACGACAGCGATTGTGGGCGTTAGCTGAGCGGCAGGAATTGGCTAGCAATGTGCGCTACAACATTTGGTATCACATCATTGCCGCCTCGCTGCTGGCGCATGTAAGTTTTCTTTGGCACAAAAGTTCAATGCTACGACAAGTGGTCTGTCCACAGGTGCCCCTTCACCCTTTCAGCGGTCTTCTCGGCCACTGTACTTTTTCAGCTGTTGCCCCTGGCAGTGACCAGTGTCGGCTGTCTAGCCACAATCAGCGCGATGCACAGTTCAGGGCGTCGTCAAATTCACCGGCAGGCCGGCATCACCAACGAGTGTCAGTTGCAGTCGATTCGTGCCTCGGCAAGCATCGTCGCCATTCTTGTCGTTCACCTCGTCTTTCATAGGTCGGCGTTCATAGGGCTGGTGTATTGAATGTGCTGATTGGGCAAATTTGAACTCTGCCCAGTTTTTCAAATTTTGAAATAGCTTTGTTTAACTTTTAAAATTTTGCAACGCTGGCGCCCTTATTTGGCTTCCCGCTCTGGAACACTCGAGACTCGGTTCCTTTTTTAGTGATAACTTATGAATGGAAAGAACCCTAATTTCAAGATTTTGCGGTAGTTCAGTTGGAAGACTTGTTTATTTTTTGGCAGACAGTTTCTATTTCTTTCGTGTCAGTCTGTCGATCTACGAGTTGGCCACCCGCTGTGCGTCTGCGCTCCACCCCCGCGCACAGTGTTTCTCGCGAACTGACCATTTACTCAGTGAGTCGGCAGTGCTGCTATCAATCACTGCCAGCGGACTGAATGCGTTCATTTTTGTTGCCGTTACCAGTGGAGTGAAACAGTATCTCAGGTGTGTATCGGCGGGTTGAACGTTTGGTTTTAGCGTTTTTAAAGTACCAAGTTTCGTAAGCAAGTAGTGAAGTTTCGATGCATATGACCAAAACGACTGCAGCTACTAACACCCTTTACACATTAAAAAGTGTTAGCTTCAGCCGTTCAGCATTACCACCGGAAAGAAAGACAAAATTCTTCAACGAACTTCGTTCCACTGCAGCTGGAATGTATAATCGCGGTCAGAAAGATTGCGGTCTAAACAACTCCGTCCCTAGGATAAACCATCACAAAAACAACACCAGTTCGATACTTTCAAAAATTGATTTCAACATCGTGCACGCGATTTCAGTGAGCGGTGTGCAGTCACACGATTATCGTCCGGTAGCAGTATCCAGACAACGCCAAAGTCGCCAAAACCTGAGTCACTGCCGTTGTTGAGGCGTGACGATCAACGAAGAGAACCGAGGGCATACAGACTGGCCAGGGGAGAGTCGATGGAAAGTCAGAATTCCAGTATTTCCCTTCCAATGCAACACAAGACACAATTTGAACATCGAATGATCAGCTGTAAATTGTGAAGCCGTGTCAGATGCTGTGAATTTGCACTGAGTTTATCGCCCAACAAACGCGGCGCAAAAATATAACTCCTATCTTCTTTTATCCGTGTCCCACATCAGAGACTTGAAAATTGTTGTCCAAGCAGTGGCGGCGTGCAAGACTTTACGGCATTTTTCATTGCCAAATTCTGTCAATAACAGATTGTTGCACATCGAGTTGATCATCGTGAACGTGTGATGTGATGCTATTATATTGTGACGCTTTTTGTCAGGACAAGTTGTGTTTCAGATGTGATCGTAATCGAACGCTATGAATGGATTTGTTTGCTGCCAATGTTTTTATAAACTCGCGCGAACCGTGTAAAAAGTACAAACCGTTGTTTACACCGTTATGTGTACGACATACACAGCTTGCATATTCATAAATAAACAGAACACTACTCAGAAAACTGTGAACCGTGTCAATTCAACTTTACATTGTTTACGTTACATTCCAGTGCAAACATTTCAGTGTTTTCAATAACCACTCTTAGTTTTGATTTTGACCAAATACCGGTACCTCGGTTTTTCGAACGGTACATTGTCCACTATCTTTTTAAGTTTCGAACAGAACACTTGTGCTATTGGTTTGTTTCCCATTGAATTCATGTTCTTGTTCTGCTTTATGCTGATTTTCCAGTGTACAGGGTGGGGCAAAAAAGATGGCCCGTATTCATCACCAGTAGAAGTTATTGAACTGAAATTTGAAACACTTGTCGACTTTATGTCTTTTTATGGATTCAAATTCCAGCTGAAATCACTGATCGTTGATCACAAAACGTTGTTTTTTTACTGTATAAGGGCCCTACTCGGGATAATCAAGCTATTATGCACTTTTTTGCCCACCCTGTAATATTGTACTTGTAAGTAACGTAACAAAAAAAAGTAAACCCAGT
The DNA here is from genome assembly GCA_030248135.1 of Theristus sp. LFF4_11. Taxonomy (NCBI): domain Eukaryota; kingdom Metazoa; phylum Nematoda; class Chromadorea; order Monhysterida; family Xyalidae; genus Theristus; species Theristus sp. LFF4_11. The sequence continues at coordinate 59,272 of JASANC010004056.1, forward strand.
TTGGGTACGGTGCCGGGTGAAAAACACGTCTGCTCTGCAGACCAGGGCTTGATCAAAAAGCAGTTTTAGTCGATTTCACAATGCATATGGAAATTTCGCTTTTTTAATTCAAACCCTCAGGTCACAAACAATGCAAACAGCAACGGAATACGAAGAAATGGCGAAAAAAACGTCTGAATTTTCCGCTCGCAACCACACAAGTGTATGGTCTTGAACGATTTATGTTCAACAAGATAAGAGAAAGAGAGAAAATGAAAACATGCTCAAATTCAAACAACATACGACGTGCACAATCTGCGATGAGTAAACCTCCGCTCCGGAACGGATATGAAACGACCATAGAATACATGCATAGTAACAACATTTGGCTGGTGTGCTGTACACAGCGGCCGTAATGTTTTATTTTCAATAACACGCTTTGCCCGTTCAGGTTGCGGCAACCTCAGCGCCCTAAAACACGCAAGCCACCCCAGACCACACCTGTCCCTTTCGCGCGTTGTATCTAGATATATTATGAATGGTCGTGCATATTTCAGAGTAAAACGTACATTTTTGTGCTGTTACCATGGCGAAAAAAATAATTTGCTATTTTAGTGTGAAAATTCGCAAAAAGCACCGATAACAACGCCGCTTTTATTGCGACACCAATTTTGTTTTTCAGCGCATTTTCAATTTTTATTTTTCAATATGTGTGCATTCAGTCAATTTTTATTTCAATAATTCGTGACAAAGTAAACAGATGTGACACATGGAAGCGCTGGTGTTTGCACCGTGCGAAAACTAAAAAGTAAATAAAAAATATTATTTTGCTATAAGTGCTTGGCTGACATGCCCTCCTACACAGCCCTAAAGTTCGTGAATCAGTTCTGTGGGTGATTTTTTAATTGGCGTTTGATGTTTGCTGACTGAAAGTTTTTTACCATTTTTTTCAAAGCGCGACCTCAACTTTCTGGCGCCGCACTGGTCTGCACTGCAACATTTTTGAAAACTGCAGTTTTTCTTGATTGTGCTGCTGTTTGCGCTTTTTGTTCAACATTCTGGCAAATACACTGTATGTAATTTATTCTTCATGCCCGAGTCATGTTTTTTTAAGTATGGGCATTTTATAAAAAAAATACAGAAATTAAAAATACTGATAATTGAAGGTTTCCGGATTGCACACAAAACAATGAACGAAGAAGAACGATACCGGCTAGCAGCTCGTGACGGGCGGGTGGATATGCTCATGAACGGTTGGTGGTAGATTTTTTTGTGTTTTCCCGCCTTATTCCATCAACTATTGACACGCAGGAAAATTTACTCAACATTTTGTCAACATTCAGTTGAGCTACACCTGTACGCACCACAGGTAGTTCAACATTTTGTGTCTGTTAACATTTGGTAGCCATCAATACTACTTTTCATTTAGTTTTTTCTTTTAACTTTTAACGCGCGCAGAATGGAAATCAGTGTCATGCATGACGCAGCAATTCAACATTTCTGAAGTCACTGAATTGCGAAACGAAGCACGAACGCGCTTTTGAATTGCCGCATTAATCGTGGAACTACAATGTAATTTGCTTTCCGCCTCTGCAAACACATCAAGTCGCAGAAAATGAAAAGCAAAGATAAACAACTACTCTCAATGTCTATCTGTTACTACAAAGCATAACGCACTTTCGCAGGAACAAAGCGTGACATGAATCGTGGCGACGACGACGGCATGACGCCGGTGCACTGGGCCGCATACCACGGACAGTTGGAGGCACTGAGGTGCGTCGTCGGCCGCGGGTAAGTGCAAGCTGGCTGTTTTGTTTTTTTTCTGATTTTTTTCACAATCACTTTGTTATTAATTTTATCGTTCTCTCACGTTTTTTTTGATTCTGTTGAAACAATGATTCTGAGATTCTATGCAACATATACATCAATGTACACAGAAAATGAATAATTTGGCGCATATAAAGGTTTAGCTACAGCGTGTGAAGAAATTGAAAATCAAGTCGAATCGATTATGAACGACGCAATATCGTGGAATCTCTGTTTCTGCTTTTTTGAAAAAAAATCATTTTGCGTTTCAAAAAATCAAACATCGTCGTATTATCTTTTGTTTTGGTTCCGCGACTCAATGCTCGCATATGAAATAGCACTTCTGTGGTTGACGCGAGAATTAAAAATCGGTGAAGCAACCAGAGTCTCTGAAAGACGATAGAGTCATAGGCAATTTATAATTGCCGCATCAAGCATGAAAGTAATTTTCTTTTGACGTCTGCAAACGCGTGCAGAACCAAGAAGATAGATAATAAAAAGCAAACAGTTCGCGATTCCACGGTATTTGAACTCGTGTTAATTTGTGTTTTTGTAGTGTCACTGTAATGACAAATTGTTTCAAAAATAGTTTGCCCAAATTGAAAAACAAAACCAAAATTACATTTTAACTTTCGACTAACAGAAAATGCTGCAAGTCATCAATGGAGGCATATCAACGGTTGCCTTGATTTTGAATATTTCTTTGGAAGTACGTAAAATGTGCAAAAAAATTTACAAAAAAGTTTTACAATCAAAGACAGTGAGAAACGGCGGTACCATTTTTAGTCCTCAGCATGGTGCAGTTCACAGTTTTGTCAGAAAAAGCAATGCGGGATAAAATCCCAGCTATACAAATACATTGAACATTCTATGTATCATCACCAAAAAGCCATGAAATGCATCAGTTATATTCTCTGTGTTATCATAAATTGCACGTTCCCCAGCCGCCTTTTCAAGGAAGCTGTTCTTCTGCGATGAATGAAGTTGAAATTGAAGCAAAAAAAACTCAATATAAAAGAAGAAGAAAAATATCACGCTGCGCCGCCGACTCCCTCGGCTTGATCGGTGACAATCTCCACAGTTAGATAGTAGCCCCAGTAGAAGGCGTTGAAGATGAAGAACGCCGTCGGGAACATCACCATCGAGAACGTGTCGATGTTCTCCGGCGTCAGATTGTACAAAGGGTGACAGGGACAGACGCGCAGGGGGTTGCGTCGCCACCAGTGTCGTCTGCGCTGCGCTCGCCTCGTGTGCTCGACGCACGCGTAGCGGATCTCTTCGAGGCCATTCGGACCGGCACCACCAGGCAGCATTGGACTGGTCTGCAGCAAATGGGTGCCCGGTTGTTACCTATATTCACTCAAATGTGCACAGAGCGTTTCAAAGCAACGACAATTTTGTTGTTGTTGTTGTTGGGATTTTTAGGCGATGTTTTTAGCCAGGGCTAACCCAGAGAAGCGTGCAGAACGCCATTGAGTAGGGCACCCATCGAGTTTTCTTGGTCATTAAGTGCCTTAACTAACCCAGAGAAGCGTGCAGAACGCCATTGAGTAGGGCACCCATCGAGTTTTCTTGGTCATTAAGTGCCTATACACCCTTCGGCGGGGCTCGATCCCCCGAGCGCACAGACTGTAGTCTGACGCACTACCAAAACGGCTTGTTCTCATCACGTTTGGACAAATATATAGATACTGGTGTTGGTATGACTGTTTTTTTAACTGCTTGGAATGGCTGTACCAGTGTTGTTTTAAAATTTTGTTCGAAAACTCTAAAAATGGTAAACATTTCTCGAACTGTGCTTCAAAAATTAGACCTGCAGAAGACTTAAAACGAGTCCAGGTTGCCCATTATGAGAAGTGACTATTATCTTGAGACACCCTGAGCGAGACAATCAAAACACGCACCGGTTTGAGCTCGTGTGTATTTGGCGCTTCAGGCGGCAAAGAGGACGGGGGCGCATTCAGGGAGCCCCCAGCACCGGTTGCACCTGCGGCGGTGCCGCGTTTGCCTTGCGCCCCTCGGGGCAGGTCAAGGTTACGGGACATGTAGCCGACGACGGCAAGCTCGAGCAGCGAGGCAAAGATGAAAGTCATACCACTGAAATTCAGTTGTTCGGTCTGTGAAGTGTCTATCCTAAAAACGTTCAACATCTATGACCTTTCTTTAAACGTGTCCCACTGAAATGACGTCATGTGCCGCCAAACATGCGCTTGCCGTTCACAGCAAACCAGACTTTCTGTTTAGCCGATTTCTTCCCGTAAACAAATGGTGAATGTCGAATCAGTCACTCCAAACTGAAATTTTAGTGCCTGTACTTTGACGAACGGGCGTTTTTAAAGCAAATGACGTCATTTTAGTCCGGACACGTTTGAATAAATCCACAATACATAGTCTCCAATATAATATACTTGGACCACAAAACTTGTAGAGTCCTTCAGAAGACCGTTGCACTGTTGATACTCTTTGGCAGCATTTTGACCGGGGCTTTCTGTCTGACTGCACCGTTAAGAGAGACTTGAGATGCAGCCAGTCAGCTTTGTCTTTCCGTTAATTGGCTGTATTTCGCATTGTGCGCGCTCACCCCAGCATCCAGACGTCAATCGCCTTGACGTAGCTGACGCGCGGCAGATTCCTGATGATGTTGCCGAACTGAAACGTCATCGCGAGCAGCGCGTTCACGCCGATCATCGTTCTCGCCGGAATCGCCTTGACGCCGAGATAGAAGCTGATCCAGCTGATGAATATAGTCAGATAGGTCGGAATGTAGCCCTGCAGTATGTACCAGCCGTAGCGCCGCTTGAACACGAACGTCACCGTCAGCTCGTCCCACGTGCCGGCCGGGTACGGCTGCAAGGTTTTCAGAGTTGTCGTCAATATTTCAGAGTCGGTCACTGTCCTTGATGTGAACTGTGAATTTATGATTGACGTTTTCATGGGCGCTTTCCTATTTTAGCGTAACCAAAATAGTTTAGCGTAGCTTTTCGCTAAAGCTGACAAGGTGTCTTCTTGTCCGCCTGAATGTACCGCGCAGTGTCCCTGTCCCGGACATGAAAAGTAACCCAAAGAGCCGAGTGCTGTTGTTGCCACCTTTATTTCCGGGACAAGATAATGCGCGGGACTTTCGGAGGACAGGAGGACACACTGCAGGACACCGGGCACCTGTTCAGACACATTTTTTGTCGTTGCTGATGCAAACCACGACATCACGCTTAAAAAATGGCTGAACACGTGTCCGATGATGTGTCCCGCCGCGTGTATCGAGTTGTGTCATGTCCTGTCCCGGAAAATAAATAAAAAATAAATAAATTTTCATCTTCGGGACATCGCGCTGGACAAGAAATGACGCGGGACACGCGTCACCGGGCACAAGTTCAGACATTTTTACGCGTGTAGCAAATTCAAAAACGGACCTGTTCCTCAGCGATCACGGAATGATTGACGAGCACAAAGTCGGGCAGCTCAATGTCCTTGAAGATCTGCACCGGATTCGGCTTTCGCCAGGCCATCCTGACCTCGTCGACGAAATAGTTATACGACTCGAACGTCAGCCGGCACTTCTGCATGTCCATCGGGAACTTCTGCAGGTTCATCTCGCACGGCCCGGTCAGTTTCACGCGGTAATTCGTCCAGACGCTGCCGTTCGGGAAGATCATGAGGAAGATGTTGATGAACGGCGAATGATGGATGAACGCCTCCTTGCTGTTGATGAAGCATGTGTTCGGCTTCCACAGGTCGTCTAGCACGGTGTGGTCGAGCGACAGGTTCTGCTTGCACGGACGCATGTCCTCGAACACCAGACCGGGGTCCTCCCAGAATTCGTTCAGGTAGAGGTCTGCGAGCGGTGCAAAGAACAGTATTATTTTTTTTTGATTCTGCGACTGAATGAGTGTGCGGAGAAAGGAACAAATGTAGTTTCAATCATCACGTGGCAATTTGAAATCGCGTAAGTGACTCAGCCCTATTTAGGGCACTCGGGTGATTTTGCAAATTTTGAATTCCCGTGGCAGTCATGAAACTGTTTACTTACATTATTGTATCTATATGAGCAATGAGTCTCGGGGCCAAAATAAAAGATCGTACCAATCAATATTCCAAAAAGATCATAAAATCCTTTTGACTCAATGATACACATTAAAAACTGACTGAAGCGCTGAACTAGTCTACATTATTGAAGCGAAACGCCATTCGAGCACACAGTGCAACAACCGACCAATCTCAAAGTCCTGCGTGATCTCGGAGACGGACGTGACCTCCTGCACCCACATCTCTACCTCGACCTTGACCGGGTTCGCGGGCACCTTGTGCTTGTTGTAGTTGTTCTTGACGACCGCCTCGATGATCTCGGTGTCGTTCGCACAGATGGCGCTCAGATTGTCGCGACCCATGCCGCCGTAGGAGCCGAACAGTTTCGCGAGGAATGACACGATCACCCAGCCCGGTTGCACCATCGCGGTGTCGCTCGCTGACGAGACGCGTTTCGTTGTCGACGATTTATTGCTTTTCAAGTCGTGTTGTCGTCGATTGGCAGAAAGTGGACGGAATTGAAAACAGATAATTGATAACTTCGCTGGTTGTTCGGTGGCATATCGTTTTCTTGAAAGTCTCGCAGATTATGATTCGAGTCCATTTTGATTTGAGTTGGCTGGGTAGACAATAGCAAATTATAGAATACACAGGCTGTTTTTCCAGTGCAACAATTGTACAACCACTTTTTTGGAATTTTGAGCAACTTTATTTGTTTGGACCGCGTATTCTGTCGTTGCAATGGTTGATCCACTCCATTCTTGAATCATAGAACTCCTCACTTCATTGCAAGTTTTTTTGTTTTTATCAGAAGAAAATTCTGAACAAAGGTATTAAAGTAAACAAAGAACAGTAAAATTAGTTAACGAAAAAATTATTGAATTTATTAAGATTAAAATATGATGAGAGTTTGGATTGGTTTTCTCGTGTTGTAGCTAGCCTGTCGTCGCTGTACTATCGGTTTAAAAAATGAAAGAATGAAGCGTATTTGTGTTGTTACTACAACATTACTACTTACTGATAATATCAGAATGCTAACAAAAACAAACGCAAGTTAGAGTGCAAAAACTTCTTGGTTTCATTTGTTGGAAAATAAAAGAACAACAAAAAAGCAACTTAATCAAATTGAAAAAGACTCAAATAAAAACCACCGTTATGACACCATTCAGCGCAATAAAATAAAATGTCACTAAGTTTTCCTTCTATCCCCATGATAGCATTTCAGGCACAAAAAACAGTGAAATTGAAAGGTTTATAAAGAATTTAGCCGAAACCTTAACGACATTAGTCAATTTTGAAAGCGCGAAATGGTGTCTATGTTCAGAAATTTTCACGGCTTAAAACTCTTGATCTAAATAAAATCAAGCGCCAGCAACAGTAAAACATAGTAGCACTAAAATGGCATATGCCGCAGTTGTCAAAATAAGACACTTATAACAGGTGAAAATTACAGCTATTCAAACATTGAAACTGTTTTGGACAAACTGTATTCTCTTTACTGAATTAGGATTGCAGTTTAAGCAAATTTTCTGGTATAAAATTCGGAAAAAACTTAACATTTTCAATTGACAGCGCCCGCGTTTTAGTTTGAGTGTGACCACATTCAGGGCTATCGTGCTTTATGGTGCTTTTAGACATTCCAACGGTTGTCTGTGTTCCATAAAACCCCAAACTCTCGATGTGTCGCCGCTTTTAAACGGTGAATAAAAGCCATATAATTCCATGGTTTTTGGTGTTTCTGGTTTACAGGATGTGAAAACATATTATCCTGTTGAGTTGAACACGAAACGGGATTAGAGAAAAAAACGAAAAGAACACACTAAAAGTGGCGCCATAAATGTTTTTGGGTTTATATTCGTACGGCCATCTGGAAAGTTGGCGCTTTGCAGATTATTCAATTTGATGTTATGATCAGTTCCTAGTTTTTTAGTTTATTTTTTTATCTCTTTTAGTTTTTTTTAAAAACAGAGTGCATTGTACAATGTAATACGCTATTGCAGGAAGCCACGAAATCTCCGCAATTTGCTAACCTTCCACCATGACTAAAAATGGAGCTTTTAAAAACAAGGTACAAAATGAAAAGATAATTACAGAGGCCCGACACTATTACAACAGTGTGTCAAACCGAAACAAAAGGCGCAAAACCAGCATTATGGGCAATTTTGACGGTGCATGAACAAAATTTTGATTGATTCGTATTTATACAACAAAGAAAGGACTTCGGAACGACATGCATTGAGAAAGACTTGAAAATGACATACTACTGTTTTCACATGGTGCATACGTGGACCCACATGTACAGTATGGCTGAATAAGGCACGACTTGTCTTCTCAATCAAGGGAATACCATCCGCAGACTAGCAGTTGTGTTTTCAAGAATGCCGGGTTTTCTCTTAATCGTGTGCAACGGAAGAAAAAACATAAATGGCATGAAGAACCAACTATTAATTGAAAAACATGTCAAATTTGACACACAATTGGGTTTCTGAATCTTCTTTTCTTTCATTCAAATTTCGAGCGCTCCTTGCACCCCTGCCATGTTTACTCGGCCATAACGTACATTCACCATGTACACTACGTGGTGTCCGTGTGTGAACTTGACAAGCTGAAAAAAATCGGAAGTTCCTCACATTAGCCTCGCAGCATGCACCAAAATCTTTCTGTACAGAAACAAAAACAAATCAGCAGACAAGTTATATGCGAGCAAAGGGGACGTTTGTAAAACCGAACTCCGAAAAAACAAGAAAACTGCTATGTGGATTGAAACTTCAAAAAAGAAGTTTGTTGCTGTGTCTTGTTATTTAAACCACGATTTCAAACCGTTCGCGCAATTTCGAACTTCTGTCAAAACAATTTTATTTGTGAAATCTTGCATCACAACAGAAAGAAAAGGTAAGATACTAGAGAACCAAAGAATATGTTCAACGTGTGCATTATGTTGCGGTCCACTATGGGCCTACATACATGCCGTATCAAATTACCGTAAACGGGCACAACACGCCAGCACTTTGTTTGTGCGTGTGGTTTGTCAAACAAACCTGGAGGCCAGCCACGTGCTGCGCTTGTAAAAACAGCAAATCTCAGCTTTTTTGTGTAGGACGCAAAAGTTGTATGTTTTGAGAAGAAAATTTGGCATTTGCTTGCATCACATAGTTTACATGTATAATGCAGAAAAACACATTCAAATAATCCGAATGAATATGAATTTTATTATATTTGAATATATGAATATGAAATAATTTCATTTTTGTGAAAAAGATTCCTATTAGTTTTGCTTTTTATTTTCTTGAAAAAACTTCCTTTAGATTACTTTGCTGAAAGTATTACTAAACTTCCTCCAGATTACTAAAAGGTAAAAAATTGCCGCGCAGCCGTGAAACATTCAAACGTTCAAACGCATACTGCGACACGTTCGATAAGAATGCACCAGCAATACGTGACAACCAATAACCCGCGAGAGTTTTATCAATCAATCAACAGTTTGCATGCAAAAATATTTGCTTGTAATCAAGAATGAACATAAAAAAACTTTGAGAAACACTTCAATATTGCTTACATAGTTCTTACAATACAGAAAATACAATGTCTCGACTCTGAAGCTTTCATCCTTCAACTGTGTTTCCGGAAATTGTAGAAAAATGCGATACAAAAAAATCATGACTAAGGAAACATATAAAACATTGTGACAATAAAAGTATTGCGCATTACATACAAATGTACGGTCCAGAAAGCATAGAACACCAAAAAAATAATTCCAACGACAATTTATTTTTGGCCAATTTTCACGGATAGTCTGGACTGGTTGCAAAATCAAGTTGAGATATACATGTATTTTTGGGAACGGCAGTCCATTGAATCATGTTCACATGTAAGCATCCATGTTCATAAATATACATGTACTTATGTATACACTGCAAAACATGTTTATACTGCGCAGCACAAGCTCTACGCGTCAAAGTCAACGGTTCAGCATTAGTTACGCGTGAAAAAGTTGCCCTTTGAACAAATTTTATTTGTCGCCACCCGTTTATGGTCAACAAGAGGTTGCAAGTAACAAATGTATGCAAGTGTACCGAAAACTTGAAAATACGGCAACTTTGCACACGAATTTGTGTCTGCTCGAAACCATTGGAATGAACGACATTTAAATTGAGGCACGGCGTGCAAGAAATTGTAACAAAATGGTCAGGTGTGTGGTAGTGGGACAACAACTTTTGTGAGTGGCTCGTTTGAAAGAAAATTTAGACGCGAATTTCCGTTCCGTCATGCCATATTTAGGTTTTTTATATACAGTATATAACGCGCATGTGGTCGGTCAGCGTGACCGTAGAGAACCTCAACTCATCATCACCATCGTGGTCGACCACAGCTTTCAAATTTGCTTCATTCGTTGTTGTTTTAGCAACAAAAATTTTATCCAATAACCACGCCTCCCGGACAAACAGACACCATTTTTTTGAAGCGAACGAGTTCTGGGCGTTGGGAACTTCCAGATTTGTGATAGACTCTCCATGAAAACGTCATGCATTCCGTTAAAAAAAACTAAGATTTCCCGTTCTTTGTTCGGAGCAAAAACTGTTTTCCGCGTGACTGTCTAAAACACAAAATGATGACAAGTCAGAAACAAGATCTCGCATCTTGCTTCAACGAGTTCAGAGAAGAAATAGTTCGAAATAACAATCTATCAACGAAAATGAATGCACATTTCAAAATTGTTCAACGTGCGCACACCGAGGGAACGGCGTTGCAGTTTGGATCAAATTTTAGGAATGTTTTGTTGAAAAAACGCAAATGAAAAGGCGCGGCCGGCTTGGAACCTGGTCCTTCCGCCTTTTCAGTGCGCTTTATGCAAAGACGTTGAAAATCATTTCACATTCAAACATCTCTGGCTTTCATTAGACCTGAATGCCCCCAAAATTCATTTTGAGTTTCACACCCAATCCTGTTGAAAGGGCACTGACGCAGGGTAACAGCGGCATATTTATGGTCGATTTTTCAACTGAAGAATCTATTATTTTGGACCCGTGTCCCAAGATTGTCACGCAACACGCAACAGAAACTGTTCGATATGTCCAAAAATGGGTGCGCGTGCCAACCATAAAGCAAATTTTGACATAAACAACAGAAAACGGAGTTCATATATGGTTTTTCAATGTCTGGCGGTTTCCAAGTTTAGTGCTTCTATTTTTAAGAGGTTTGTAGTTCAGTCCAGACAGTCATGTGAAATAATTTAGCTTATCATAGACTTTCTTTTCTTCCTCTTGTCATCATTGCAGAGACAGGCGAGAATCATCATTCATCAAAAAATCTCAACTCAACTTATTGCAAAACTCAACATTTCTGCACCAGTGCACTTTGTAACAAGCGCAGCATGGCGTTAAGAATCACCCGAGAAAAAATCCGCTGAGACACAGCCGCAGCAAGTTCTGTGGGTTCGCGCGAAATTCAATCAAAAAAGTAAAGGAAAGAATCATCACGTCATTGATTGGGCAACGTCTGGTGGTGTCTCGCATTTTTTTTTCTCTCGATCGTCTGAACAAGTTTGATATCCAGTGTGTCTGCATCAGTGAACATGCAGATTTCCGTAAACATTTTGGCGCGCATGATACGCGCGCTGTGTTCGCATACATCGAAAGCACGCAAAAATGTAACACCACACGCATTTTGATTTAGGCAGTGGCATTTTAGGGTGGTCGATTTTGAACAAACTTGGAGTATTACAAAAACGATTTTCTAACTCGTTGAGCTGCAATGTTCACTGAAAGGCATGTGTGGAGGACCACTTTTTAAAGAACACAGAATACACAGAAGACACAGAACACATAGTCTCAAATCTTTCGGCTTCAGAGACTAACGGTGTATACACATACATGTACATGTACACTGTACATACAATAAAAATATTTCATCCAATTTTGTACATTCTGAATTTGACACAAATGCACTGCACGTGACATTCATTTTGAGACTGTTCGCAACTTTCCGGAGAAAAATAGACTTTCCAAAAAATCCTTGGTTTCAAACGGCGGTCTAACTCTAGAATGTGTGATGAAGCATTGTAATTTACATACACACATGAACATATTTTGAATGCATTGTATATAGATATTTTATTGAACGGCAAAAAGTTTCAGTGTCTTAGTGATGTGATGTGTCATGATCTCTTGAATTATATACAATAATGTAATCTTGAACTTTTTTATCATGTAATGCGCGTCGAGCTGTTCTCGTCAAAACATAAGAAAATGGTGTGCAAATTTTTTTCCAAAAAAACAAAGAAATTCTGCAAAGCACGTGCCGTGCATTGTTAAGCTTGACAAATTTATCAAAATTTTACCCGATTCATTACACATGCGAATTATATGCACATGTACGCTCGCACCAATACAAAATACAATTGTGAGAGAATCCGGCTGGAGAGAAACAGACACATGGAGCACAGAGTTTTATGCGGCCGATTTGGGATGACGAAAACGCCACAAGAAAAACAGAGACGCCTTTCACGAGCGTATCATGCAGCGCGCAACATGGCGCCCATAACACTTTTCGGCGGCCATTTTGTTGTGATACGTGGAGCCTGAGCTGGTGCGTCAGCGCGCTAATCTGATAAACTGTAAGCAAAAGACGTTATGTACATAGCGATCATCATATGCGCTTTGAAAGCAGATTCATGATCAGCGATTATAGTGCGTACATATGTATGTACATGTATGTGATACGCATGTTGTTGGACGATTTTCTTGCATCTGTCTGTTCAACACACATGACTGTGGCATGCTCGACCATATATGGCGTTATAATTGAATATTCCATTCTCCATGTGTGCGTGCCATTTTTCGCAGTATTCTGCTGCTTTGTCGAGATTTTTTTTTGGAGTTGGCACAGACATCGTCGAATTTGATGCGCATTTATGTGCTTTCAAACTGTGTAAAAATTAAAAACAATGCAGAATATATCAGCCAAAAATCGAGACACATTCTCTGAAAAAATGTAACACCACGAACAAGCATAATTTTGAACGAGCTCAGGATGCAGCCTAATTTGCCACACACGAGTGTGAGCTACTAAAATCAAAGAAACATGTTTACTATGTGCCCATTATGTCACTTATTTATCCTCTCAGCTCTAATTTATAACATTGATCATATAAATCTTGACGTCAAATTAGGACGCCTAGGGTAATTAGTGGTGAAAGACGACTGGTCACGATCTGGCTGAACAATGTTAGAAGCAGAGTGGCCTGCAAGCAAAGCATTTTGGTTGATCAGAACCAAATGTAAATGCTTTATTTATTCCGTTTGAAGACGTACACAACTAGTGCAATGTGCATATTCATGCGTTTACGCGTTGTTTTCGATGGCATGGTTCACGATTTTCGGTTCGATGCATTTCGCAAAAAAACAAACAAAAAACATGTAGCGTAAACAAACATGTATTTGCTACATTTCTACTTCATAATAAAAATTTATTTTTTAGTATAACCTTTTTTCTTAGATGTGACTGTACCCCACCACCGTACATCGTCGTGGGTGGGCTCACCCAATATAAATACGAGCATGTTATTTTCTTTAAACGGGTTGAGAAACAAGCACACAAAATCGCAACCGCAAGTCAAGGAAGCGCAAAAGCACAAAAAGGCAACACAAGAAGGAAGAACCGTTCAAAAAACCGGAAATTTTTATGTGGAGGTACATTTGTACATGTTCATACAGCATGTGTGTGTGTTTGCACAAACATGTATTGTGCATATGCCAAAACACATGGATCTCCAAAAAGCATAAAGTAACAGTTACTTTGCACATATGGCTGTTATATTGAATTTTAGCTGCCAATACTGCACAAAACCAGACGCAACACACTTGTAAGTAAGAGCGCGAGGCGTGGCGAAAGAAAACAGGGGATCGCTGAAGAGAACGCGGTTGCTTTATGCACTTTATGCTCATGGTTACAATATGTGCATTCACGTACAGATACATGCATGTACATGCGTTGGCACGTGCACCGCGCGTCACACAAAGTCAACAAGTATAAAAGAGGAGACACTTGAAATTCAATTTCAGTCACATTTCCCGAGAGCAGGACACGCTCTCACACTATGACAGGCAGTTGCTGGTTGCTTTGCTTTGCGCAATCTTTGCTCGGTGCTTTTCTCTCCGCAAACGAAGTGACTAAGCTGTTGCTCTCGCCGCATCGAGGCGCAAAACGAGCAAAAATTATGTGCACGCATTTTTGGTTTCGGACGCACCTCTTTATGCGCTGCAAAAGGGGGCCGGCGTGAGCGCTGTGGTGGAACTGTGACAAGCGTGTGCAACTGTGTGCATATAAGTGCCGCGCATTACATAGTCCGTGTACATGGCAGCATGCACGTTGACGTTACAAACGCCGCACCGTCATTTCACGCGCATAGTTCTTCTCCGAGTGAATGCAAAAAAAACATTCTATTTCTTTACGTGTGCAAGCAAATCGCTGAAAAACCGCAATTTTACTTCTTCAGCGCGCGTGTCCTGTGTTCGTGTGTCTTTGGATTTAGTGTGACCTGCGTTTCTTGCCGGTACGCTCATTTGCGATCCGCACTCAAAAATCGTCACTTGCTGAAAACGTGTAAGTACACATGTCTTGTATGACTCCTTGATGATCATGAACATCATGCCTCTGGTGAGATGCTGTGCTTGATTGTGAAATGTCGATAAACCACAAAAATTTTGAAATGAATTTATAGTGGTGTTTCAATTACGGCATAGTGTTTCAATTTTTCAAAAGCAACCAATCACAGTTGGTTGCATATGGATTCAAAGTTAGTCTTATTTCATTTTGAACTGAAAAAAGGAATAACAGCAATATGGCACATAACACTTACATGTACATAATGTTTTTAGGACATGCCGATTGTATATGATCTTTGTCGTCTGTATATCCCTCGAAAATTGATCGTGCCGAAACCGACGTATGTATGTACATTGTACATGCGCATATTATCCGCTCCTTCAATATACTGTACTTATCGCACCCGTTTTTCTTTTATTGCCGCTGTAGCCGCGTTCGCATGATTTCTTTTCAAAAGACATACGTACTCAGACTTGCACGAGCGCAACGGCTGTGCCTTTTTTATTTGAGAAACCTGTGGCTCTGGACACAGATGAGCCAAGCCTGGACAGATTTTGAAACTGCAGGATCGAAAGGCAGCCATCCTTTTCATTCGAAGTCGCACGCCATTTTTAGGTAACAGTTTTTCATTAACATTGTGCACTTCCGAAAACCCCGTTCAAAAATGCATTGCACCCACGCTTTTCACGTTTTTTCTTCTTCGACCGGTGATATAATTAGCGGATTCGCACGTAGCACTCAATTGAGCATAATTTAAGCGACTTTGTTTCTAATCAATATGAAAGATGGTGTGCACTGAGTGCAGATATACAGTGTATAACATTGCAGTCCAGTGATTGACTGTGCAAATGCCACGAATGCATTCAATCAACTTCTTCAAAAAATAAACACCATTTCGTTTTTTCCTAAAAAAATATTTTTTTTATAATCATCTAAAAATTGGCGCAGTTCTCTCAAGAAAATTTCGGTAACACCGAAAACATGC